>JAMKCH010032312.1:0-17557 GCA_023653785.1 Ophioderma brevispina | reverse complement strand
CGGATCATGCTGCCATAAGGTCTTTCTTATCGGATGACCTAAAACTTAACATTTTAATGACACATACGCACAACAGATTGTAAAGTGGTCCTGCCAGCTATAGCTGGCAGCCCACAAAAATATATCAGTTAAATTTGATTGAACCATTTACTCAGTCATTGACTCATGCAATAGAACAGAAAAATTTGCTATCACAATATAGTTTTTACTAGTATCACACTCATAGACAGTCATTATTTGAATGAAATGTGAAAATATTACTCTCATTTTATTGGCGGATGCTACATCATGTGACATCATGCTACAGATCAAGTGATTTTCCCAGTTTTTAACTAAAACAGAGAATTTGGACGGAATTTCAGCTAGGTGGCGAAAATGCAATAAATGATCAAAGGTGATGTGGATAGTTGCTAATACCTAAACAACTTGATTCGAAAGATAGTCCAAATGACACAAATATTTGTATATGTTATGTAAATAAAAAAATTAACAGCTCTTTCTTTGTGAAATTGTGCAAAATACCTCTCCTTGGCCAATTGAGACACTAAGCCCACTACTTCCCAAGACCAAAGATCAAGGGTTAATAGTAGACACACAGTCTGCACTCACCTCGGGCCATAGACATTTTGTCCAATTTCCTTGCCCCCCCGACTTACCCAAGAGATTTTATACCACTTGAACCATTGGCATAAGTTTAGTACGTGTGCCTAATCTTATTTGCAAATTCAGTTTACTCGAAGAAATTCATTACTAGGTATTTTCTGTCCGTACACAGACAGAAATTACAACACAGTGGCCTATGGGGCATCGTAAGACTTGGGCATCATGATACAAACATTTGCTCATAACATCAAAACACACCATCAAATCAACTGAAATTTTAGAAATAACCTTTTCTTGTGCATATCTAGTGAACCATAAACAAAAAATGAGGTGCTAGGGTCACAAAGTACACCTTTAACTATATAATATATATTTTGATATAATCTATGTGAACCTTTTATTGGTTTGGTCAGTTACAACTTTGTAAACTTTAAATGATTATATATAAGTGCCAATCTTTGCTGAACTGCTTCCTCCTTGTTCGTGGTTTACATGAGAACATTTTACATACATCTTTAAAGCATCTTCGAAATATAAGCCATAATCTTGGTCGTTTTGCATTTAAAGTTGTAAATTTGAAACTCTGCAAGAGATATCTTTGTTATTCTGTTCTATAAAAATAATAAAACTAAATTTTACCAGGCATATTCTAGCACAAAACAAGCACGTACAAGGAAACCTTTACACTCAAGACCTTGCATTCACTAAAAGACCTGCCTGGCCAGATCAGAACCAGGAGCAATATATGTGTACTATAGTGTGATCTGTGCATTGTCCAGCCTCGATGCACATACCCTAATAGTGTGCCCTGTGAACCAGGCCTGATGCACATACCCTAATAGTATGCCCTGTACACTACGCTTGATGCACATACCCCAACAGTGTGCCCTGTGCACAAGGCCTGATGTACATACCCTAATAGTGTACCCTCTGCACCAGGCCTGGTGCATATACCCTAATAGTGTGCCCTGTGCACCAGGCCTGATGCCCATACCCTAATAGTGTGCCCTCTGCACCAGGCCTGATGCACATACCCTAATAGCATGCCATGTGCACCAGAAGTGCTCTGCAAGAGATATCTTTGTTATTCTGTTCTATAAAAATAATAAAAACTAAATTTTACCAGGCATATTCTAGCACAAAACAAGCACGTACAAGGAAACCTTTACACTCAAGACCTTGCATTCACTAAAAGACCTGCCTGGCCAGATCAGAACCAGGAGCAATATATGTGTACTATAGTGTGATCTGTGCATTGTCCAGCCTCGATGCACATACCCTAATAGTGTGCCCTGTGCACCAGGCCTGATGCACATACCCTAATAGTATGCCCTGTACACTACGCTTGATGCACATACCCCAACAGTGTGCCCTGTGCACAAGGCCTGATGTACATACCCTAATAGTGTACCCTCTGCACCAGGCCTGGTGCACATACCCTAATAGTGTACCCTCTGCACCAGGCCTGGTGCACATACCCTAATAGTGTGCCCTGTGCACCAGGCCTGATGCCCTCCCCCCCATACCCTAATAGGTGCCCTCGGCACCAGGCATGATGCATACCCTAATAGCATGACTGTGCACCAGAAGTGATTGCACATGCCCTAATAGTGTGGCCTGTGTCCCAGCCCGATGTGCATGCAATAATAAGTGTTCATGGCACCGGTCTTTTGCCACATGCACTACCGTGTGACCGTGCACAAGACCTGATGCACGTATGCCCTAATATGCCATGCACCAAAACCTGATACACATTACCGTATGATTATGCAATGGAAAAGCTTACCAATTACTCATAATTAACCTGAACTATTGGTATACTTTTTACAACATAGCCAGCAATATACAGTTTGTACTCATATCAATAACAATAAAGTGTATCAGGAAAGGAAGTGATATTTAGGACAAGTTTTAACATGCAGAAAACAAATGTTTAGTCCAACACTTTTGGTTAAATTGTTAATGAACATATTTTTTTAGTACTGAAAAGTTTTAGGTTCTGTTTAGGACCAAACAAATGGCTTCTCCGAGTGTCACAAGTTGTCTCTTCCAGAAATTAATGGGTAATGTCCATGTTGATGCCCAAAGAATGAGCCCAAGAGAGCCAGAACCATTTTTAAAAATGGAAAAGGTGCCAATATGGACTTTTATTTTAAAAAAGCATAGTGGAACATTTTGCCAGAAGTAGCACCTTAAAGGTGCAACGAGAAATTTCAAATAACAGGTGTCCCTATAAAAAGTGAAAATTCTGATTTTTTGCACTGGTGTAAAGCTTTCTATCAAAAATATCCCCATCTGAAAGGATTAAACCAAGAACTGTTTCTTTGGTACAAAATTGTCAAATTTCTAATTTCCTATAGGATCAAATAGGAAATTCAGCTTTTGTTTTCTTTTGAAATATAAGCATATACAAATCACCTTTTCTTTTCATTTTATGTTCTGTAACCAAAGGAAATGCAGGGAATCTATTGATTGTCTAATCTATATGAAATCACTACATATCAAAGAAAATATGTATGACTTGAAATCTCTTGTTGCACCTTTAAAAGGTCCATGGTCCGATCGTTAATAGCCTCATCCCCAGGGACCCCAGATTTAACCGGATGTGGTCAAAATTTTGGTATCAGGAAAAATCAATTTTTTTTCTCATTTAGCCTGTGAAATCTTTGGCTAAATGAGGTTTGGTTTGGATGTTATAAGCAAAAATATGCTCCATTTTGGTTGAGCTATATTAATTTTACCCGGTACTCTATGGGCATTACAAAAGAATGTTTTTAGCTCTAACTTCAAAACAGGTTGAAATATCGACACAAAACTTTACAGATGGGGTTTTTGGGTTGAAGGCCATTCTATCAAGGTGAAAAATTTATAGACTTAACTCGGGTTAACTTACGCAGTGCGCAGAGTGCAACTGCACATTTTCAATCCACCCGTGCTACATTTGTGTATTTTGTTAACAATTTCACTAGTTTGCTGCTATATATGCTTAAATATGCAAAGTGTATGAATTGAAATCACACTTATGCATTGATGAAGATATGTTTCACATACAACAAGGAAAACACTAATTGTTTGGACTCTTTAAAATGATGTATCATTGCATCAATTTATTTTACTGTCTTGGACACATTATGGGGGGGGGGCAAAATACCAATATATCCCTTTTCACACTTTATTTTCTATTCCTCCTTCCAAGTCATCAAGTTTTACATCCATAGTCTCAACTACAGCAAGTGATTTTTTTTTAAAAAAAAAAAAATAAAAAACACCAAAAATGGTTCAAAAAACTAACGTTTTTGCCTTCTTGTTTCTTATGGTGGAACCTGCAAGTAAGAGAATTCTGTTGCTTGTTAACATGCAACAGATATTGGGCATATTGAGCATCTTACAGTGGACAATACAGGAAATCCAAACATGTTTATCTAACAACGTCACAGTCCTATTATATGTAGACCACTATCATCAAATAATGGTCTTTCGCATGACATGCTTGATCTAATCATAAGGCTGTAATCTAAATAATAGTGATGTATTAGGGCTTATTCAGTAAACATGAATAACATCAACTGGATTGGCTCTAGAGATAGATAATAAAAGATAGAGTGCCGACCACCATTTCAATTCATAAGCTCTTGGTGGCAGTTAAATGTTACCACTCAAGACCATTCTACATACACCTTAAAGCATAGAACAATGACTTTATATCATTGACTTTTGGCCCCCCCCCGGTTCTAAAATGACTTTAGACACTCAAAGACAACCTGTCCGGCAGTGGTTTGTTCAGAAAGTTTACCGATGCAAAGATCAGTCACAATCTTTATGGTACTATTCAATATTGGTCCAAAATAGCATGGGACTGTGTGCTTCGTAGTTGCTGAGACGAGTGTGATTTTTAACACAGTAAATAAGGAACAGATCTAATATTTTAATTAATCTGGAACTTTGTCCTCGGATGGGTGCCGAAACAGGTCTGCCAACTCGACTCATTTTTATTATTGATAATCAGTGAAAATAAGACATGGTCATGACAAGTCACATGAAGTCATATTCTATGGCTACACTGGGGGTGTGGGGGTGCAGCCCACTCTATCTTAAAGTGAAGCATATTTAACCACGGGGGGGGTAGGAAAATTTAAAGATGTTCACCCAAAGACCTCTTTTAAGAACATTTTGCAAAAAATCTAACCCAAAGACCCCATTTTTTGAAAATTTTGCAAATGTCACTCAGGAAACCCCTATTTTGGGCAATTTGGTGTCTCTCACCAAAGATCCCTATTTTTTTCATCCTTGTCCGAATGCCCATGGGTTGGGAAGTGAAGCCTTACACCAATATCTATCCAATCTATTCATAGATGAGTGCCCCATCAGGCAATAACATAATCTTATACATGCAATACAAGAGACTAAGTTACATGAAAGAGGCGTAAGGGCAGGAAATCACAGGAAGCAACGTTTGTTTGAGAGCATGTGATTTAACCTCTTAATTCTTCAAGTCTTTGATGCGCATTTGCAAGCAATGTGCTTCCCTACTTTGTGTCACTTTTGTACATACTTATCCAAGACTTATTGCTGAATTTGCACTTTATTGTGCAGTGATGTCAATGAACAGAACTTACAGGACACTACAGCCTCAAACAGTTTTTATTACACTGGATTTGAGATGATACTGGAAACCAACTGTTACATTTTTAGTGTAGCACGTCTTATATGAGAGGACGGACATTTAAATGATTGTGTCAAATAACAATTTGATTCGTGGGGGGTGGGGGGGGGGGTGGTGAGATAATATACACTACAATAAAATACTTCCACAATAAACCTGGTCCATACTTCCCATAATTCCAGTATCAGCACCAAACAGGCCATACACAAATGAATCATTATAGACTACTTTATAGTCTCTTTGTTCAGTCAAACTGGTAATTTGGCACACACTCCTATCAAAAAGGTCCTTACACTGGATCTTCGCTTCAAGTTTGGCACACAGCAAGAAAGCCAACGGAACATCTTACGATGCAATGAGTAGCTCTCTTCTGGGGGGGGCTTAGCCTATGGTTCATCATGGTGGGGACTAATTTGGATGCGTAGCGTGTGGCTTGCGTGCAAAGTCAAAGGGTTTTGCTGATGCAAAAGGTTCACCTAGGATCATGACAGCATCGACATGGCGTTGCATAACATGTTAATGAAGATGATAGAAGGATGATTAATACCAAAATAATTAATAGTGGTAAGGTGCTTGTTCCGACTCATGTGAATTGTGTTCTATACTTGATATGAAGAGCCTGGCACGTGCACATACACCCATCAAGTACCGTGGGAAAACCAAACTTGCGGTTTGATGGTAGACACAATAATTCATGTTGCCAAAGCCATATTCAATACTGTGCTAATATTGATGGTCAACCACTAAAACGGTGGTTTTTTTGGTTATATCTAGGGCATGAAAGGGATTTGGGGTTAAAATTTCTCACCCGGACAATGAGAAAAATATGGCCTTTCAATATGATATCAAAATCAATACTACTTTCCGGGTAATCAGGGGTGTCCCAAAGACGATCAGAACAAGCAACTTTAAGTGATTATCTTTGGAGCCCAACTTAGCAATGAGTTGTACATAATCCCCAAGAAGCCAACAATTTTGAGGGATAACAACATATTACCTGAAAGGTCATTGAATAGTGTCATGCCGTCTTACCGCTTTGCCGCTTGATGATGAAATTTACGTCACTACACAAAAAAGTCAGCATCGCCAGCGGTGACCCAAGCGGCCAAAGGCGTCAAGCCAATAAATCGATCTCCCTGAGATTGAGTGACTTGAATTCTACTTTGGAGCGGTGCCGATCGATGACGTAGTTCAAGCCGATAGCGCCGCTGACTATAATAGCTCAATCCGCCAGCGCGGTTACAAAGCGGCTTCACGCTGAGCGGCAAGCGGCATGCCACTATGTAATGACCTTAAGCAGCTCAACCAGTTCCTTAAATGCACAATAAGATATTTCCAGGTATCCAAATATTACCTCAAAATAGTAAATTCAGAGAAGTTAGACACTTTATAGATTTATTACTAAGTATTTGGCTACAGAAATAACCTTAAAAGTGAAACAAAGGTAAGGTTAGGTATGGTATTAGAATTTAACACCACTTCAACACAATTGTCATGGTTACTTATAATATCATACATTTTACAAACAAAGAATATTTAAATTACTAATGTTTCAATTAAAACATAGGCAAATACCAAATTAGAGATTTCACAATTTTTGAACCAGAGAAAAATTTTCAGCTTGACTTTCAGATGGGGAGAAATAATCCATATCAGACATCCTGACATTGTTTCTGTAGTGAAACTTTGCATGGCAGAAACATGGGAAACAGATGCCATATAAGCAACTAAGTTCAGTAGAACATTTTACAGACCTACTAAATGCATCATTGCAGTAAGGGGGGTGCACAGGAGTACATAAAAATTGTGAAAAAATCAATATTTTGCTGCTTGGGGGAAAAATAAATACTCCTAACATAATAATAATTTTTTTTATTTCTGACTATACAGTATTGTTAAAGGCTGCCTTCAAGATGGGCATTCTAAAGTTCACAAATATTCTTGCCATCATATGGAAAGTAATCAGGGCTGTATGCAGGATATATTTGGGGGGGTGGGACTTCGAAAAGTGGACCTTTTTTGGTTAAAGTGCACCTAACCCCTAAAATGGTCTTTTTTAAACATTTTTATCACCGAAACATGGACTTTCTTGTCAATTTTTTTCTAAATTTTTGCCTTTTATTAAAAATTCAGCAAAAAAGTGGACCTTTTTCCCCTTTTGTGGAATTTGGGGGGTGTGTTCGCACCCCCACACATCCCCCCTGCATATGGGCCTGAAAGCAACTGAGTTCTAACAGAATCTGAATTCATAATGCAATAATTTTCTTAAAGTTTTTCTCATACATACCTTAGATTCATAGCCAGTAAGGAAGCCCAATTTTCTTGAGTAGTCTATGACTGCTTTTGTGTCATCAGTAGCTGCACCATGGATTACCTATGTGAAGATATGTTCACAAATAAGAACGATATTCATTTTTTAGTATTGTTAAATACCAGTACCTTGGTATCAACATTCAAAATAATCTCCTTGGACATGTCACCCACACCATTCACAATGACAGCACCCGTGTGCTTAATTCTTGATAAGAAAATTCATCACGTTTCCCAGACTGTTTTGTTTAAAAGTAAATTGTAATCTCACTCTGTTCTACCGCATAGATTTTATGCTACTGCGGCATGGGACCCTTACACTGCCCACAACATTGTCTGCTATTGAGCGTATCCAAAACAAGCAGCATGTTTCGTTACAAACAACATATGGTAAGATACCCAGTGTCAACACCAAACCCGCTCTACTGAATACACTGGGATGGGGTACCCTTCAACGCAGACGTGAGGTTCATCGCCTGACCTGCCTGTACAAGATGATTAACGGTCAGCTTGACATCAACTACCGGAATTACACCAGACCTGCACCTGACGACCCGAAGAGGACATTCAGACCAATCTATATTCAAGCGGGCAGGCATCAGAACGGGATGTATCGCTCAAATTCCTACTTCCCCAGAACCCACCACCCTTCTGGTCTGTCATGCACAAGTAATCAAATTCAGGACCAATCCTGCTACTTCAAATCTTTTCTTTCAATTTAACATCCACCCTCCTGCCACCACTCCTTAAAACTCTACAACTATGAGTATTTTGGAGGGAACCACCACAAGTACCACGAAATTACTAAATGCACTTCTAGAACTTATGAGTACATGGGTATGATTGTCTCTATCAACAAATAGATTGTTAAGGGCAAGATGTTATTTTTCAACATTTGGAACTCTGAGCTTCAAATTAAAGGGGATGACCGATAGATTATAATTAGTTTTTCATCTTGAATGATGACCTTGATCCCCAAACCCCACTTGTACATTTTTTTGTCCCATATTTGCATTCCGTTTTGGATGTGAGGTAAAATAATGTGATTTTGAACCTCAATAGAGTACTCTGTAACATAATTATTGTGTTTGACTAAAATGGATTACGTTTTGCTCGTAACATTAAAACCAAACCTCCCAATGACTTAATAATTGTGATTTAAACTCAATTTTTTACAAGAATTATGCATCAAATAATTAAGATGCCGCACATTTAGTTGGTAAATAGTGCCATTAATAACCTGGTAGAAAACTATTCAGCACCAGCAAACCTCATCATGCTCTACTATCACCCTATCAAGTTAGAAGTTAATCTGCTGTTTGGTTGAAGGGGTCGAGTGGTTAATTTTCATTGAATCATCCCTGGTGAATGAAGTTATTAATATTCATAACCTGGTAGAAAACTATCATCATGTTCTATCACACTACCAAGTTGCAATTTAATTGGCCATTGGGTGAAAGTGCCAGATTGGACTTACAGATTATGGCAAGGCTTTGAGGTTCTAAATAATCCAGCCAAACCCTAATTTACCTCAAAATGAGTAGACAACAGAGTTTAATTGATCAAGATGAAATAGGAAGGGTGTAGCAGTTGCAATGATCATGATCATCAGGTTCCAACCCTGTCAGAGACAATATGCCTTAGGTAAAGCTCTTTTCCTCACTTCTCGCCCCCAGGATTATGAAAGGGTACTGGCATATCCTAGGAAGGTAAAACACTCAATGTTGCATGAGGGGTGAGCTCCACAGGCAAACTATCTTTTGTTTGGCCTCAAGTTTGGGGGTGACGTTCATGACTCGACCTTGCATTCGCTCTGGCGTTTGGATTGCGCCGCTTTGTTCGCGTGCGTAAATGCTGCAATTCAAGTCGACGCAATGTGTTTTCTCGTGTGCAACACCTAACACAAAAACACACGCAGTGACCTTACCCTCAAACTTGAGATTGGACAGAGTATATACATGGAGAGTCTGACCTCAACACGAAATAAGAAAGAAAGACCGTACACTTCGTGTTGGGTAGCTAGCTCTTGTGATGATATTCACACACCTTAATTAGTCAGCACAAGCCTTATCATACTCTCTTTGATGCACCAAAGTCCATAAAGCCAAGCTGAAATGGAAAATCAATATCGGGATCTTTACATGGTAATCTCTAAAGAAATTAATTTACCTCCATGCATTACCATAATTGTGATTATCCTCCATCTTACATTTGATAACTTAACACTACAATCTTGTTACGTAATCTAATAAAACTCGCACTAATCAATTGGAATTAACACAATATAAAAGAGGATACAATGTGGGAATGTACTCTGGACCCTCATCTCTAGACCTATTCAAATAACATGCGTAAGGTTTCCCAGCAACACAAGTCATGGCAAGCGTGGCTTGATGGTCTGTTGTGCACACTGGCTGGATCTAGGATCCTAGTAGTCTAGGTATACTAAACCACAAACACCTGTTGTGGTCAGGTGCAGTGGTTGTGCTACTCTGCCTGAGTTGAACTTATTGAACTTGCTAGTGGAAGCATGGAACATAGGCAGGTGAAATTGGAGACCTCAAATTAGGTGTTTAAAGAGACATGAGGAGATTTCCAGAAAGAAGCGCCCCCAATTTTGTTGAACTCAGGTTTTTTACATATTTGGAATGCTTATCAATGTATTAGATCACACCTGAATTAGCCGAATACGCCGTCTTTATGTGATGAGATGATGAAAGTCAAAGCATGGTTTTCTATGGGGACGATTGCGATAGCAGGCAAGTTCAAAACAAGGTTTGCGGTTTTCTTTTGTACTTGTTTGTTCAATAAACCTTCGAAACGTTCTCGGTAGGTGGTCTACAACCGATCCAGTGAAAATTGAGAGAAATTTGTATCCTCAAAAAATCTCCTCCTGTCACTTTAATAGAGTGAATTAATTCACCCCATTTGTTTAGTTTTAGGGAGGGAAATATATGCTCCACTTGTATGATTTCTGCATATGATCTGTGACATTATTTGTATCAGACGTGTTAACCAATGAATGAAGTTGGTAGAGTGCCTTGAACAAGGCTAAAGGAGGTTTGGTTTGGAAGTTATGAGTGAAAATGTGCCCCTTTTTGGTCGACCAATATTAATTTTACAGAGTACTCTATGGGGCTTACAAAATCACATTTTTGGCTCTCACATCAAAATGGATTGAAATATCGGCGTGAAACTTTATAGATGGAGTTTTGGGGTGAAGGCTATCTATCCAGATGGAAATTTCATATACTTAAATCGGGCCATCCTCCTTTAAACAAAATATGGTATGCCCAAAATTTTATTAATTAAGGGGGTTACCAAATATTTCATTACTATTACACAATATAGCAGGGTTCTAATGTATGACACCGAGCATGGGTGATTACATTTTGGGGAAATGTTCTATTCTCTAGTTCTGTGATCACAGCAATGGGGACTATAACAGCACTTAAAATATTCATACAGGGTGGTCAACTACACATTTACTGAATATTCTGTATCTATTGTGCTTACCTTGTTTGTTTCAGGGTCATAGAGGAAATTTGACCAATTAGGATCTGTTTGCATGAGCCTCCATTCAAACACTTCTGATAGACACAGCCTTAAAATATTCCTGCAAATCTGAACAACAATCATAACAATAATTTGCTGTATAAATATAATTCTACATCAAGTATGGAACATGTTAGTGGTACTGACACAGATTGAGGGTTAACATTTAGACAATAAAATAAGGTTCTGAAATATTCTTCCAAACCAGCCAATTTTGAGAAGGTGATACCACTAAACTCTATAATGCTTGGGACACATTTTTATCTCCCTGTTACCTATCCTGTATGTGCTTTACAAGAATTTAAAGCAATATTAGCACATTTTTTGAAGAGCGCCCCCAATTTTCAAATTTTGATATTTTTGCACAGGTATGTTGGTAATTGTCTAGAAAACTACACCTGCAAACGAGAATGCTCAAAAATGTGTATTTATCATAAAATGAGCGATTTTTGTAATTAGAATTGGGATCCTAGATTGTACTTAACGGCAGAGCTGGAAATGCTAAGTTTATGTCCATCCATGATGAAATAGTGCCACCTCAAGAAAATTACCTCCAACTCGACTTGCCCGAACCAATAAAACAACTAATAGATGAGCGTAGATACGTACATCTGCCTATTTCATATTGGAAGGCCATTTCCAGCAGCCGTTGAATTATTATCGGGGATCCCGATATTAATTATTCTACTTACAAAATTCCTTCGTTTGCGACACATAGACATTGTAGAGCTTAACTATTCACAGGTATAGTTTACTAGCCAGTTACCAATGCAACCATGTAAAAATCTCAATTTTTGGAAAAATTGGGGGCGCTCTACAAAAAATTGCTAATATTGCTTTAATAAAAAGCCCAACTACAAGTCAGAGTGCACACATTACCTCATTCCTTATCTCTTGACTGAGTGACTCGGCTTCGTCTAGTGTGTTGCCCTCTATGTATAAGGAGGTAAGGATTCGTTTTGACGACAGCTCAGGTATCACAACGGGAACTTGGAAGGCTGAATCATGCTTCAGTAATTCACTGCAACAAATATCATGTTACCACAATGAAATCAGCCACAAACGACTTATTTAAAACATGCATCCTTGATAAACCATTATTCAACTTGAAATTTTAACTACATAGTTCAACTTGCTTGGAAGTTTGAAGCATGCATGGATGCAGTGCCAAAGCAAGTGATAATTAAATTTAAACTTCAAATAGGTTTGTAAGCTAAAGACTTCTTTAAAAACTATCACAAAAAAATTTTCTGAGGATATGGATTCCAAATATGCATAATACTTTGCATCTTTATAGGGAGGAGGTTAAATGGCCCTACCTCCATAGACACCTATGGGGAATTTTGTCCCCTCCCATATACCTGGTACTGGTATCCTGGTAACCAGTACTACCTATTCCAAGGCCGAGTTGTCGACGGCTAAACCGTCAACGCCATCGGGTTTCTAATGAAATCCGATGAGGAGGGTAGCTGGTTATCCTGGTAGAACTAAAAAGAATAGCTACCTACAAGGGCATCGGTTCTGGAGAGCTAAAGGCGGCCATCCAGCACATTGACATCAGGAAGGGCATCTGATCAAGCAGGGCTGGAAAAAATGCTTATTTCCCGGAAAGAGTCACATCTCCCCCAGAATTCCCACCATTTTTAATGAATTTCTTTATCTAAAAAGTCAACATTTCCTTTCAAATCATCAAATTTTCCAGGAAGTATTTTAAGATATTTCTAAACCCAATCGAGATATTTGAGTAATTTGGCCATGCAGCAGTGTCAATACAGAATAAAGAGTTCTCCAATCACTGTCTACTCACCCAAATTTCTTGCAGTAGGTTGCCTCTCTGACATAGTCTACTTCCCATGCAAGCTCTCTCCTTGCTACATCAATAGCATTCTCTACATATAAACCTGCAACATTAAACAAAATCATTCACAATCTACTTGTAAGAGACAAGTTAATACAATCTGTACAACAAGAGTCATATGGCAAACTACAAAATAATGAGGTAAGTGCTTCATAAAATTCCCATCACCAGTAAACACTAGAATAGACTAAACCTTAAAGAGAGACAAGGGCATTTCCAGAAAGCACCCCCAATTTTTTTTCGAACCCATTTTCTTTAAATATATCTGGAATGCTTACCAATGTATTAGATAACATCTGAAGTGAATTAGCCAAATACACCGTCTTTATGTAATAAGATGATAATTTAGTATTTTCTGTCTTACACGACAGAATATCAAAGCATGGTTACCTGTAGGGATGATTAGGATAGCATGCAAGTTCAAAAAAGGTTTGCGGTTTTCTTTTGTAGTTGCTTGTCCAATAAACCTTCAAAACGTTCTCGGTAGGTGGTCTACAACCAATCCAGAGCAATTTGAGAGAAATTTGTATCCTCAAAAGAATCTCCTCCTGTCACTTTAAAGCCGTTAAAGCCACTATCAGTCATTTTTTTTCCCAAAATTTAAATACCCATTTTATGTCTAAATTGCTAGTAATAGGTCATATCAACACATTATATTACTTTTCTTTGTGAAAAACAGACACTAAACCATTTTAAAGCAGTCTTGAAGATGCCATTTACGACTGTTTTGTGTACTAATAAAAGTCGAATCCCGACTTTTATCAGTAAATGCAAAAAATCGTAATTAAATTTCCTGACAAATATGCCGTGTTAAGCTTAGCCACTTACAGGGGTCTCTACTACAACCATTTTTAAATACAACAGTGCAAAAAAAATTAACTTTGATGAAAAATAGGGGGCGCGACTTGTTTACATTCTGGAGTAATCACTGATAGTGGCTTTCATTTATAGCCCAGAAAATCAAGTCACAAATCTTTTCAGACTGACTGATGACTACATCAGCTATGTAATTATATCTTGACCATAGTCCTAGTTTGGGATTTGCAGTCATTTGGGGATTTCATTCATAAAATGTATAGGTGAGCAAGATTATCTTTCCTACCTTCAGGGAGGATATTCCAGACATTGAGGATAGACATTAAGTTGTTGATATCACTATCAATGCCTTGGGCAACTCCAGGGTACTGTAACAAAATAATCACGATATGAATTTAACATTTGTAGCTTGCAAGCAGTGGTTCTAAAACATATTACAAGTCAAGTATTACACACAGCAAGAGAAACGGCATTCATCAATTTCGTATTCCCAATAATGCAGTGAAAGTGAACTGAGCAATGATGTCTCACCAGTACAGGTACACATGTATTTCAAGGGATCAATGGCTTCTCTAATTCTCAAGATTTTCTCCCCATCAGTAAAGTGAAGATTTGTGATGTCATCTGCTCACACCACAATGGGAGAGCATGGTTTAGCGGTTATCCTGTCGAACAAATTTACCAAAAAATCCCGGGTTTGAATCCCGGTGGGGTCATTTGATGGGATTTATTCGGGTGCTAAATTCTGGATTTAATCTGTATACGAGCTATTGGTTAAATACAGAATACCGCTCTCCTCCACGGTTCACTTGGAATTGGGCAAATGAATCACGAAGGCACCCCGTCTTCCTTCGGACGGGGATGTTAAGCGTTTGTTCACGAGAAGAGTTGTTAAGAGAGTACAAAATGTACATTTATGTAATCGAATAAAGAGTTTAGGTGTCACCAACCCCTGGACTGTTCCCAACTCTGCCCCGTCTCAAAAGGGGCCCCACTGTTTATGGATCCGTGTTAGTCCTCATTATGGATACACGCGGCCAGTGCCCCGGGATAAGCTCCTCAGTTGAAAAATCATGACCATCAACTCAAAGCCATACCAATGACTTGTGCGAAAAGGCATAAGCTAGAAGAAACACCACAATGTAGTATGGGAATATGAAAAATGAATATGTTTATTTGCCAATTCCACGGTCACTAATTAGTATTGTTCAAACATGCCGTTAATTACATTTAGAACAACTTGTTACTACTGGGTATACCTGAATTTTCAGAAGCAACACTCTCTTCATCATGTAGGGTTGGCCATGTGTACTTGTCCTTGATGCTGACAGCAAAGGTCTATCCTACAAATGTTTGCAACGTTTACTCATCCAGTCAGAACCTAGTTCTTCTTTTAATACTCCCTAAAATGGAATTATAGAAAGTACATTTAACAATTGTTGGCAACTGCAACAACATAGGGGTGATGGTTGCTATATTTAATGAGGAAGGTTTACAGAAAATTTGCTTGCAAAAATTTTAGAAGCAAACTGGCATAGGGAACTTAGCTGAATAGTAGAGTTAGGATATTGTGTACAGGAAGGAAGAGGAGAGACAGCAGGAAGTCCAGTTTAAATTCCAGTTGAAAACGACAGCAAAGTGAATTAAACCAGGTTTAACTAATAGGTAAAACTGGATGCTTTTCTACTGTTTAAATTTTAAGATTCAACAGGGCTGAACTATGTTAAACCGGGTTTTAAAAATACTGGATTTTTTAATCAAGTTAAAATCCACTAGAACTCAGCTAAAAGTAAATCTAGTTTAACCCAGTGGTTTAATATAAAATTTGGACACTTTCAATTGGGTTAAATTTAAATTTAGACCTGGAAATTCATATGAGGAGAAAGAGGAAGGTGGCAACAAAAGCACGAATACTGACAAAAGAGCTGCTAACATCCACACAAATAATATACTGATACAGAACACATGGTGTTTTTTAAATGAATGCTGATATATCTTACTAATATGATTTCTAACAAAACTAACCTCCATCTGCCATACTGGCATGAAATCGGCACTGTGTCGGACTCTCTCAAAAATCTTTTGTAACTCTGGACTGATCAGGGCATTATCTGTGAAAGTAAAATAGGCTAACTCCATGAACTCCCAATTGGTCACAACAGTGGTAGGGCTGAAGAGGACTAGAGCTTAAATATTAGAACCTGCATTTCAATTTGTTATTAAAATAAAATATAAAGAACTTAGCCAACCAAAAATGTTGTACATTTTATTAATCTTTCCCTGGAGATGGCCAACACATGTTAGTGTTGAAAAAAAAAAGTGCGCTTGGCCGTATTCAAACTGGCGACCTTCGCATTACTAGCACGACGCTCTTGCCAACTAAGCTATCAAGCCAGGGTTGGTATAGGAGCGATAGATATTATAGGCGTCAGGCGTCCAGCCAAGTGCACGTTTTTTTCAACACTAACGTGTGTTGGCCATCTCCAGGGAAAGATTAATAAAATTTACATCCTTGTCTACCTGGAGAACTAAGTTGTTAAAATTTCAAAACCAGAAATGTTGTATGAAAGGCATGTATAGTCATTGTCACAATTCCTTTTCTGAAATAGGCATCTACATATGCGCGCTAGAGTTGCTGCGTGTAATGCGCATCTATTTATTTCCTTTGCGAGTTGTCATGGTTCTGTCTGGAGGGAATGCTCGCGTAGTCTCGACGCAGAGAAAAGGAATTATGACAGAGAGTATAGTGCTTGGGGTTAACAAGTATTCAAAATGATCAATTTTGAACAAACCTTATGTTTCTTGAGTAAGTTGGCTTACTTCTCCTCTCACCATTTACTATTTTAGGGTAGACGTTTCATATAGAAGTCCCACTGATGCAAATGAGGTATTACAATTGATTCCGTCATGCGCTGTATGATGTTGTGCAGTAGTGCTTGACGGAATGAATGGCAATACCTCATTTGCATCAATGGGACTTCTATATGAAACGTCTACCTATTTTGGTTACATTGGCTTCATTTAAAAGCTGACAACAAGATTTTCAATTCTCCTTACCTTGTATACTAAGCATCTGTCCCAGTTTGAGAGCTGCACCTCTCACTCTACACAAAGTGTCTACTATTTTGGTTACATTGGCTTCAGTTAACAGTACACTACTAGCTGATTTACCAACATCTGAAGTACAAAAATATTACATGTTAATGAAAGCAGCAGATATGGTGGTAAAAAGTGGGGAATCTAGGAAGCCCCTTCCCAGGAAATTCCACCATTTGGAGGGAAATTTTGACTTTTTAGACAAAGAAATACATAAGAAATGGTGGGAATTTTATGGGAAATGTGACTATTTTTCTGGAAAATATGCACTTTTTCCTGCCCTGGCAGTAGACTTATAAAAAAATACATTGCGGTCCCTGGACCGCAGGTGTCGTCTGCCGTTGCGGTTTGTGAATGGGGCCAAAGGTTACATGAGGTCACAAAGGTCACATGAGGTCACCAACATATCACCCCACCCCGCCGCTCCTTTCCATCAAATTACATCATCGTAGCCCTTACGAAACTCATACGGCATGCAATATATTAAGGGTTAACATTTTGACCGGCCAAAGGTCACATGAGGTCACCAACATGTCACCCCAACCCGCCCCCTCCTTTCCACCAAGCTACATCATTGTAGCCCTTACAGAACTCATACGGCGACATGCAATATATTAAGGGTAAAAATTGTGACCACAGACACACACAGATACACA
>JAMKCH010032311.1:0-18456 GCA_023653785.1 Ophioderma brevispina | reverse complement strand
ACCTGAGTGCCGATGCCATGGTGCCGCAGCCATTTTATTTCCAAAAAGCAAGCGCGGACGGCCGGGCGATGCGCTATGACAGGTCGCCGTCAAACAACATCAGAGGGGATAGTTTTCAAGTACGAGCAGTAACATTAACAACCTCAAAGCATGAATAGGCCTACTGAGGCTGCGATTTCAGCATTCCTTTGCTCTGTTTGTATCCGGTTTGTTCAGACTTTACACTACAAGACATACTCCCACATACGGAGTAAACAAAAACCAGGAGGGGGGGGGGTAGGACCCTAGCTGCCTCGATTGGGCATTGGGGATTTCCACACGGTAATTTTGTGAACTGCTACGTGCATTTACTATGCAATTCTCGGTCCCAGTGACATTAAACATCATCTCTTAAACCTTTGTTCAAAGAATCTTAGTAAATCATGATAAATTAAGAAAAAATTATTTAACTTCAATCCGTCGGGTTTAGTGGATTAACCCCGCTGCCCAATAGTGTAATTTTTTCCATAACGGTCAGTTAAATTTGAAGCAATATTAGCAGCACATTTTTTGTGAAGAGCGCCCCATTTTTCAAAATATTTGAGATTTTTTACCTGGTTGCATGGTACTGGCTGTACTATACCTGTGAATGTTCAGCTCGAAAATGTCTATTGTCCAAGACGAAGGAATTTTGTAATTAGAACTCTTATTATCGGGGGGATCCCCGATAATAATTCAACGGCTGCGTGAAACGGCTTCCAATGTGAAATATCCGGAAATAGCGGGACATGTAACGGTGTCTACGCTCATCCATTGTTGTTTTTATTGGTTCAGCAGTCAGTTAGAGGTTATTTTCTATAGAGGTGGCACTATTTCATCATGGACGTATGCAAAAACGTAGCATTTCAGCTCGCTATTAAGTCCAACCTGGATCCCAATTCTCAGTACAAAATCGCTTTTTATGATAAAATAACGCATTTTTTGATTTGTCGTTCGCAGGTATAGTTTCCAGACAATTACCAACGTCCACTGTTCAAAAATATAAAAATTTTGAAAGTTTGGGGGCGCTCTTTCAAAAATGTGCCAATATTGCTTTAAATTTCCGTGCCCCCGCAGGCCTAGTCTTTATCAAGTCTGTGTGTAACCGTTTTGATATGCGTAAGAGCGCCTCCTACCGTTAAGTCGTTGAAACAGACTAGCACCCGAACGTTGATGCCGTTTTGAATTTGCCTGTTGCTGTTAGGTTGGTGGTATGTCCTACCCCCCTGCAAAATACGTCCTGCTTACATTCATCTCTTATCAAAACAGCTTCAATTTACACTCATAATACGGATGGATATATAGTCCGTACAGCAGTCTCTAACTTTTGGAAAGAAGGTTTCCCGGGTTAGGTTCATGAATGAGATGCCGCTCTCCCAGGGAATAGTTCATTTTTTGGTTCAATTCTTGAAGTTAGTTGAATTTATGCCTCCACTTTTTATAAACCAAATCTGATGCAGGATATCTATATATGAGTTTCATAACAACTATACATTTTTTTAATCCTGTGATCATACGAACAATTTGGTTTGTAATTCAACAACATTGGATCACTTTTCATTTTGACCCCTGTATATCCTGCGAGCCCCTAGCTCGCTTAAAAGGCTACCCTACAGAATGGCCATCATCATTTTTTGTGTATGTCATAGTATGAGGGTAGCCCTGGTATAATGCCTCGTTGGCCCCCCGCCCCCCAGGTGAACCGACCAACATGCCTGGCTCACCCACTATAGTAGGGATAAGCAATGATTCAAGGCATAAAACCGGGCTGGAACAACACCAGTAAACCTGCGCTAAAATCCGTCTGGTACCACGTGAGGGTGGGTATTTGGGCGGCCCGCGTACACTAATCAGGCCCGTCGGAGCCGCTACGGTGTGGTACGGAATGACCGACCACTTTTCAGGTTAAAGAGAGAGAGAGAGCGAGAGTTAAAAAACGAGAGAGAGGATAAAGAAAAATTGAAGAAGAAGAGAAATTCTCCAAACTCTTGATAATTATAAATATCATGGTTATAGGTATGGCTTATTTATAATACGACATAAATGCTTTCATTATCGCATTGACAGGGTCGCGTATTGTCAAACCGTATAACAATTATTTTATCTACAATCAGTTTCTCTATAAAATAATTATTGCCTTTGTATAAGTTTATTAGAAAACTTAATTCCTTTTTCAAAATTTAGAGCGTCAAGGGGGCGTCGCCCCCTTTAACACAAACGCCCCCAAGGGGCTCTTCCCCTTTCATCCCCGCTGGGGGTTACACCCCCAGACCCCCGTTAAAACCTTACCACTTTCAATTTCACATCCGACTGGCCTACCGTCACGTTTTCGGACCTTCCAGACGCATCCCTCGCTGGGCTTTAGAAATTAAATCCATAAAGCTGGCTTTGACGCATGTTGGGGTGCTATGTGTTTAGGCTATGTTTGAACGAAGAACATTTACACTTTCATTACTTTCTTCAGGCCTGATTTTCAGCGTGATTTAAACTCTTTCGCCAGGCCGTCTCAGTGCCATCCTGGTGGCCGGGGGCCATGACTGATTCGATGGAAATACAAAATCGCAACATTCCCAAACTCTTTCTTTTTTATGGATACATATGTCATTATTAATATTGTCTCTATTCGTTTCATTTGGTTTTATTTCGATCACAGCTGATTTCGTTGTTGACTGAAGTTTTTTGAAAGGGTCCCACATCACATATTGTTGCGCTAGTGATATATTTGTTATGTAATAATTGTTTTCCACTTTGTTTACGGGGTGGACAAGCGATTGAAGTCCTTTTGATCTAAAACGATCACACACAAAATATTGTATTTACTAATTTTAGATTATTAGAGAATGACAATCAAAATACGCTCAATGGGTGTTTTCTGCTATGAAAGACGGCTGATAATGCATGGGTTGTACCATAATTTGTGTCGTTGGGGGTCACGACTCAAAATGGTAACACCCATGCATTATCAATCAGGCCGTCTTTCATAGCAAAACACGCATTGAGCGTATTTTATACTCTAATTCATAGCAGTTTAAATATAATAACAAAATCAAAGCGATTGATATCTGCAAGATGTCATCCAAGATGGGCGTCCAATATTGCTGCATATGTCAATCAGTAAAGGTCAATTATTTATTCATTCACGCCGTAGACTAAAATATTTTTTTGTGTATTTTTTAGTGAATAGAAAAAAATCCCAGCCAGTGGGTTACGGACTGCATTCTGTAACGATGCACAATTTTAATTAGCCCTCTTAGTCAAACTACTTTTATTAGTTACGTAAAGCTCTTACTTGGGCAGGTGTTGCCGGAGATATGTCCTCCGGGCTCACAGTCCGGGAACAATGGTGAACAATAGGGCAATCGATTCAGTTGACTCTTCACGCAACAGTAGTTTCACGCTTCATTCCGTTGTCGTCTATGGAGCCCGGACTACGATACCCTGCCGGACTATGATTACTTTCACACCGGCTGTATTGTAAAGTAACCGATGCAAAAAAAAACAAACTTCGCAATACCCTCTCATCCCATTGATATTATTAGAGTTTGATGACCTTCACTTGGATCACGAGCATCGCACTTATCGAATTATACATGATATGGGCCTACTCTTTATTCTCTAATTGACAATGTTTAGTTATTGCCAATTAATAGATAAAATTTGAATATTTTTATTGTCTAATTGACAATGTTTAGTTATTGCTAATTAATAGATAAAATTTAAATATTTTTGCTTTTGACGTGGACAAATTTAGTTATAATCCAAAAATTTCTAAATGAGAAAAAAAAACAGCCCACCTTGATATCATAAATATGACATGCTGCCACATTAGAATTAGGTATTTCGGACTAATCAGAGAGAGTTAGAGTATGAGAGAGAGTAAACGGATGTGGGGGGGGGGGGTGGCCACTCAGCTTTTTGGGTAGGGATATGTGTGGCCCCGACTTCCGAACTTTGGGGCTTGGGAACTGATTTCGCCATTTAAATCAGGGCATTAGAAAGTGGAAATCTGGAACTAAAATTGGGCTCAAATTCTGACCTTAAGAACTAGATTATGCTTCAATTGGGGGTCTTAGTAACTGCTGGAGAGGAGTGAAATAGGTTGTTGGAAAGGGAGCGGACCCTGGGGTAAATTTACATAATGATTCATCGCCGTATACCAGATTTGTTTTAATGTATGTTTAGATTGAAACATATTTAAAGAACATGACGTTAGAAAAACAAAAAAACAAAAACCATAAATAACTATATTGTTGGGCGGTAAAATTGCGAAATATCAATTCTCACCCCTTTATCCATTATTTTCATACTTTCTTCAACTTATGACGTCATAGTGACTTCAGAATGGAAATGTTGATACTATTTTTGAATAAATGTGCACTATCGATATTGTAAACTTACGTCATAGATGCCTTTCAAGGAACATTGCTAAATACACGTGTCACCACCAACTCCGTCATTACCAATGACACTGCTAACTCTCTCTCACCACCACATTTGTTCACTACCAACTATGTCACTACCGTGTTTTGGCCATAAATGTCACTTCTATATATGTCAAATCCGCCAAATCACATCACATGTACCAAATGAATGACTTCTGTTCAATTTTGACACTATACTTGGTGCTCCTATCTTCAAAGCATGGAATTACATAACCAAATGACGGTAACGGAATAAAGTGCGAAACTAATGTTGCGTGAAGAGTCAACTGAATTGAGTGCCCTATTCTTTACCGTTGTAGCCGAAGTCAGGTGAGACGTGTGGAGGGAATCCAGAGGCGTGTCTGTAAGATTGTCTTAGGTAGAGAATACATATCTTACTCTGATTCTCTCACAATATTAGAACTTCAATCTCTACAAATCCGTAGAGAAAATTTGTGCAAATTGTGCCTCCCACTGAAGATCATCAATGGTTCTTCGCATTCCCCTAAAGTGAAACGATTTCAGTGCAAAACCAACAGAAATAAGACCAGCCCAATTCCGTTCATGGCTGATCTTCTTAATCAAAAGTAATTTTTATCTGTCACTGTAATTTTCTCTCTTGCCATATTTAGGCGTGTTACATACTTTGTAATCAAAATAAAGTTATGAAGGTATTGATTTTGCTCACGTGCAATGATGAGGGTGTGAATTTAGATATTAGCATGTGACGGTGTGTGTGTGTTGTGTGTGTGTGTGTTGTGTGTGTGTGTGTGTATCCGTGTGTCGTATTGTGAGTGCAGGTGTGTGTGTATGGTTTTGTGTGCATGCATGTGTTAGGATGCTTGTGTGGGCGACTATTGTAAGCTTGTGTGAGTGTGTGGGTGTGTTCGTGTTATTATTTGTGGTTGAATGTGATATTTTAAAGTGTAATTTTAATTAAACTATTGAATTTTATTGTATTTGTATAGGGCCCTAATTAATTATTGTATTTAAATGTTTAAATCGTACGCAATTATGCAGTTTGCTGCTATGTATGTTTTGTTTTAATAAACTGAAAATATACTAATAAAAGAAACGACAACAACACACGTAAATTAAAATCTCCTCTTCATTTTATTCTACATCATTTTGGTCATATCTCAACCCCCGTCTGCACTCAATGCTTCTGCCCTTGTACCCATAGGGGTAGATATTGAAGCATTAGTGCAAGTCGGCACTAGGAAACCTCCTACTAGTTTAAAAATAGTCACCTTTGTATTGTTACCAAATATATGTAACGATATCTACATATATATCACAAAATTACATATAGTAATGGTTCGGATTTGCAATACAAACTATCTTTCTAATAATGGTAGACATTACGCAAGTGATTTATTCTTTATGGGGAGTAGAACTTATTGTTGCTAATGTTATCCACCCTACGGTTACAAGTCGAGGTATTAAGTAAAACTGAGTTCTTCTTTAAATGAATGTCAAGTGTTTACCAATAAGAACTACGATTTTTAAGTCCTCAAAACGAATTTAATTAATGGAGGTTTGTGGATTTATGCATGGTGATTTAAAACTTGCATCGTGGCGAAGTGATATACATTATACTTTACTTAATGAACAAATTATTATATGCGCTTGTTCTGATTAAGTGTATCAAGTGATTAAGTGTACCAAGTTTAGTGGTAACAGAAAACAATTGGTTTTATCGTAGATTTCAAAACGAGTGAGACCTCATTAAAAGTTTTAGGTTTGTCCATTCAACGTAAGAGGTAAGAGGATTTATTTTAATGGCCACAGGTAAAATATTTATGGTACTCATATCAATGTACAGTAATACAGCCAGTAAATAAATATTTATCTGAAATCCGTTATATCATAACAAAGATAGCTTGCGTTTTTCAATTGGAGTATCAGGATTAAAACATTTAATTAAACGTTGTTATTTTACCACAGCTTACCTTTGACTTACTTATCGCAGCATAGGCGACATAATGCATATTATACCAATACACCCATAACACAACAACTCCATATGCCCCCCTTAAGCAATCTACAGGAAACAAGTTATTTTTTTTATCTATGGCCGTACAATAACAAGTGCCCTAACCTATCCAAACTTGTATTAAGAGATTAGCGCATTGCAGATCGTGAGGTCCTTGACATCCCGGTCAACCGTGGCGAGGTACACCTTTCGGACGTAAGACCTATAGATAGGTGTTCGGACGTAACACCTATAGATAATATCAAATTTTAGTTCCTTGACAAATTATTTTTATATATGGCCTTACAATAACAAGTGCCCTAATCTATCCAAACTTGTATTAAGAGATTAGCGCATTGCGGATCATGAGTTCCTTGACATCCCGGTCAACCGTGGCGAGGTGCACCTTTCGGACGTAACACCTATAGATTAGGTGTTCGGACGTAACACCTATAGATAATATCTAATTTGAGTTCCTTGACATCCCGGCCAACCATGGCGGAGGTCGCCGGTTCGAATCCGGCCAGGCGCGGTTTTTTTTTCATCACTCACATGCACTGGCCTTCTCCAGGGAGAGATTAATAAATATTCATCCTTGTCTACCTGGAGACCTAAGTAGTTAACATTTCAACCATGGTATTAGTCTTTTTATCATTAACAGACATGTAGAACTGAATTCATCCAGTTTCCGTACGCCAATTCTGTGGCGTAACGTGAACCAGTGGCCTCAATATGTTTTGTAATGGCAACAAAGGCCTAGCCTCCACATGCCCATGGATTGAACCCAAACATCAATATACACCTCATGGAAATATGAAAGAACTCTCACTTAATTTGAAATCTACTATAGAGTGATACAACGTGGCCCTCTTACCCTATGGCATGGCTGTCTATTGTAATGCAAAGGGACCCAAAACAATAGTTTCCGTAACCTGACCCATCTGGCACACTTTTTTCTGACACACTTATAAATTCGGAAATCCTTCAAGGAAAAAGCACAAGTTATTTCCGTTTAGGTTTCTGAATTCATAGGTGTGTCAGAAATAAGTGTGTCAGATGGGTCAGGTTATGGAATCACCTTCACCCCTCTAAACCGTTTTACGAAGTGTTTTGTAGAGAGTTGTAATTCTCTGCTGCTGTTAGGACTTAGACAAAGCAGCTGGCAGATTAGTTCTGGAACACATGATTCTGTTCATTCAACAACAGCTGGGACAGTACCTGCAGGCTACATATGTCCATATTAAGATGTTACATTGAAAATAGCAAATACAGAACCTTGTATATTTATCTGATGAAATCGTGTCACATGCCGTTTAACGAGTCGAAATTTCAAACTATGGTTGACTTTTCCCAGTTCTGAGAGTTTGAAGTTCTAGTCTGGACTTTACGTTTGCGGTCACATTTACCATATGTCTTTGTGATTCTAAATTTTGTAAATATGAACATCTGCTCATAACATAAAAATGCACTATCAGAATTAACTTAAAATTTGGAAATTACATTTTTCTCAAGGATATCTAATAAACCGTAAACAGATATAAAAAATACTAGGATCACGAAATGAACCCTTAAGTATTATATAATGGGGTTTAATTTTTTTTTTTTTTTTTTTTGGTGTGCTTTTCAACATGATTGGATCGATTTAAAAATTTGACCCCTGTACAAACTTTGTTTTGGCCCCCTCTCCTTAAGGCACCACTTGCGGCACTTAAGAATCACGTTTTAGGGGTTTCTGTCAGTCTGTCAACATATTTAATCACTCAAACCTTTTGTACTTGAGATGTGTTACAAATGTGTGCTAGCTCCTGGGTTATATAGATAATATCAAATTTGAGTTCCTTGACATCCCGGCCAACCATGGCGGAGGTCGCCGGTTCGAATCCGGCCAGGCGCACATAGGTTTTTTTTTTCATCACTCACATGCGCTGGCCTTCTCCAGGGAGAGATTAATAAATATTCATCCTTGTCTACCTGGAGACATAAGTAGTTAACATTTCAACCATGGTATTAGTCTTTTTATCATTATCAGACATGTAGAACTGAATTCATCAGTTTCCAGTAAGCCAATTCTGTGCAGTAACGTTGTACCGTGGCCTCAATATGTTTTGTAATGGCAACAAAGGCCTAGCCTCCACATGCCCAAGGATTGAACTCAAACATCAATATACACCTCATGGAAATATGAAAGAACTCTCACTTAATTTGAAATCTACTATAGAGTGATACAACGTGGCCCTCTTACCCTATGACATGGCTGTCTATTGTAATGCAAAGGGACCCACAACAATAGTTTCCGTAACCTGACCCATCTGACACACTTTTTTTCTGACACACTTATAAATTCGGAAATCCTTCAAGGAAAAAGCACAGGTTATTTCCGTTTAGGTTTCTGAATTCATAGGTGTGTCAGAAATAAGTGTGTCAGATGGGTCAGGTTATGGAATCACCCCTCTAAAACACGTTGACTGAAGTGTTGTATAGTTGTAATTCTCTGCTGCTGTTAGGACTTAGACAAAGCAGCTGGCAGATTAGTTCTGGAACACATGATTCTGTTCATTCAACAACAGCTGGGACAGTACCTGCAGGCTACAGTATGCCCATATTAAGATGTTACATTGAAAATAGCAAATACAGAACCTTGTATATTTATCTGATGAAATCGTGTCACATGCCGTTTAACGAGTCGAAATTTCAAACTATGGTTGACTTTTCCCAGTTCTGAGAGTTTGAAGTTCTAGTCTGGACTTTACGTTTGCGGTCACATTTACCATATGTCTTTGTGATTCTAAATTTTGTAAATATGAACATCTGCTCATAACATAAAAATGCACTATCAGAATTAACTTAAAATTTGGAAATTACATTTTTCTCAAGGATATCTAATAAACCGTAAACAGATATAAAAAATACTAGGATCACGAAATGAACCCTTAAGTATTATATAATGGGGTTTAACAATTGTTGAATTAAATATTAATCAAGCATTTAAAGCAAAGTTATGACACCATTATCGATTTCAAAGGTGAGAGTGCGCAGTACGTTGAGCGATATACAGAGTGGCCTTTTAGACTAGGAAAATGTCCAGAGTCTACATTATACATTTTAAAGTTATCAATAACAGTTTCCAAATTGTGACAAATGTTGTCTACTTAAGAGAAAAAAAATTATCTACTTAGTCATTGAATATACAATATATCGACAATTTGTTTAAAGTGCACTTACCAGTATATCAAGCTATCGTGATTTTAAACACACCACATTTCTTTGTGTTTTTACAAATTCAGAAGCAAGCGAGATTATATTTTGCTGACTTTATATTCTTTGAAAAGACAATACGGTTTGGAACACACCATAGAGCTTTTTTGCCGATTTAATCCTCTTAAAATGTATAATATTCAAAAGATTGTAACATAGACCTCAACTGAGTTTAAATAAAATTAGAAATTTACCATAAAACGAATTGAGTATTATATTGCCTCTACTGGCCATTATAGAAAACGCAGCGTTCCGACAATATTTTGATTCAAAAACTTCTTTTGGAAATGAACAATCGTATCGTAAAGAGATTGCTCATTAAAGCGGCACTGGCACATTTTCAGAAAATGTGAAATTTCTTCAATTTGCTCACAAATGATAGTCTAGGCCATTGGAAGAATAGAGATATACTTTACAAATAAAAACAACGTACCCAAAAGCAGAGAGGGATATTAATAAGGGGCTAAAGACATCCATGTAATTATTAGGCTAACTTTTAAGTTTGCCGTAAGTTTAATCAATAAATGTGTCTATTACATGTATATCATAGATTCGTACTCATTGATATTAAAACCACAAAGGTCACAGACCGGCCAAACAAGGTGCATGGCATGAGAATCAACTCTGGCGTGTGTTTCCTTGTGTGACACGCCATTTCCGCGTCGTCTGTTGAATTAATGTCGCCGGCGACATTAATTATAAAATCGTTCTGTTTACCCATACGCGCGCTGATTTGGGCTAAATAATTTCAGGTGATGGCTAATGTATATAAAAGCTTTATAACCATGCAAAAATATGAATTTTGACAAATCAAGAGGGCGCACTATTCTTCAAATGTGCCAGTGTCTCTTTAAAACAAAACAAAAACATAATAAATCCCACCAAGTTTGCATGAACAATATTATTTATACACAGACATCATTACTATTTTGTGAACCAGTCCAGCATAAAATATTTATATTTATGCACAGGGCGAGTAATAAAAAATATCCAAGAAAAAAAGTTACACCTTGACTCAGCTGTGAGCCTGTGTGCTGCGTGACTTTAACCATTAACATTACTCCAGCCAGGGCATCAAATTTAATGAACATATACAGATTTAATAATAATACTCCTTATGCTTTATCATGTTTTCTGTTCACGATTGTTTATTCTTGTTACCGTACACGCATTGGGATGTGTTTTTATTGATAAATGGTGTTTTACAAATATTATCATTATTATTATTACTAATTCTCAGCCTCGTCTTGATAGTGGCAAAATAGGAGATTGTTCATTTTAAAAATTTTGCCAATAATTTTAACATTTCATACTCGTAAAAGCAAACAGAAAGTATAGAAACAAATTACCAACAATTTACCAACAAAATAATTTTAACAGGTAATTTTAGTAAAACAGTCTATCATAATGTATCTATGCACAGGGAAGTTGCATACAGATCACAGTATTAATGTCTTCCAATGAAAACGATAGGGTATATATCCCTAACGTCCATTAACTGCATTTAAATGAACTTTTGAAAGCGGACCTGTGCCTTAAGTTCGGGGGGGGGGGGCATTTGCTCCTAGATCTAACAAGGAAATAACGCTACCTCACTTTTTGCGGTGATCGTCAGATTTTAATTCTAGGGACGTTGGGGACATATATCTGCCTGTGTCTTAAATGCTGAACTATTTAAAACAAGTGAATTCACTACATTTTCCAGAGTTCATTATCAATATAAAATACAATCAAAATCAGACATTGTTCAGTTGCATTATTTGCTATTCCACGTTCAGTCGGCACTCTTGTCATTTCCAGATTTTTACCTTTGCAAATTATGGCAGTCAACATTTGTAATTATATGAAGACGGGAAACGGGTATACGGTTGATAACATTTTGTGAAATGTTTCTTTTGGGGTAGGGCCGTGTATGTGGGGTGTAGAACCATTGATGACAAATAGATTACAATTCGTTTTAGTGTAGTAAAAATACACATTGTGCAAACATTCAACATATATTTTAAAACAAATAACAGCAAAACAAAACACCATCATTATGACTCAGTTCATAACATAAAACAACATTAAACCTCAAAAGCATTTACAGAGAAGCACGTCATAAAATAGAAATAGAAATCTGAAGGAAGACAAAAGTAATACATATCGCCAGTATATGCAAAAGAGGTGGTGTTTTCAATCGTTGCTTATATCAGTAATGTCAACCTGGATTACATTGATACGCCTTTTTGTTATATCAGAAAGTAGTTGGCAGTTGTAGATGCCTCTTATCAGTATAAACTAATGGTTTTCTTTTGTGTAACAGGTACATAAGATGGATATTCATGTAAAAACTGTTTTCATAATTGTGTTTTTTTTTCTACGAAATAATCTAAATGTGATTTATCCTGTTTTCAATAATTGTGTTATTTTTCTACGAAATAATCTAAATGTGATTTATCCTGTTTTCAATAGCTTCGCGACCCAGAGGACCTCTTTATACAAACAGAGGTGAAATCATCTTTTTTTGGCAAAATCATTTAAAACGTTCTTATGCTTAGTGATTTGGGAGGTTGCCTTGAACAGATTACTTGTTTGAACAAACGTATCAGCAACAGATCCATGCTACGCTAAAACAAAGCATAATAAAATACATTTGTCCATACCAAACACCCGCACACACATACACATCTATAAGTATTCACGGTACCTGCACATATTTCTCGTAAGCTTACGTGCACATTCATACCTCGTACATCAGCTAAGAATTTCACTCACACACATATTCAAACATACGCAGTACTATTACACACACACTCACACACACACACTTACACACCTTACTCGCACACACGTATTCACCATTACAATTCTCGCATACACACACGCACACATGCATATACAACTACACTCAACCTTACACACAAACACTGCAAATTACTCGAACACGCGTACCCACCCATTCATATTTCTCGCGTGCGCACATACACAAACACACACCCACATGCGATCACACACAAACACACACTTGCCATATACACACACCTCAAAAAGCAATACGTCACTTACACTTACACACTGTGGGAAACATTAACGCAATAACATATTGTTTTCAATTATTAAACCCTTTTTAGTTACCTTTTCTGAGCAGACTTAATCAATTTTATAATAGTATAGACTCAGAACCAGAGCAAATACTAATATTGATCTTTTTTATTATTGCAAAAGCGATTACCTATAAGAAAATATGACGCTTTTGAATTTTAAAATAGCACAAAATAACAAGTTTCTCAATAAAGTAGCACAAAATGACAAATGTTATATTTGTTAGTTTTGTTATGGTCGCTTCTAGCCTTTCTTGAATGTGTCTACAACATTCAGAGAATCATTCCAAGGGTACGTGAAACAACACGTATCCACACAAAGATTCAGTATACTCTCGAAAACACACACGAACACACACTCAGAAACACACACGCAAAGAAACATAATCGATCGGACGCACAAGTACACACCCACAAAACTTTCTAGGAAACACACACACACTCGATCTAGCACACATCCACCCCATATACATTTATCCCACACAAACACATACACGCGCGCAAGTGCGCACTCTCGCACACACACACACACACACACACATGCGCGCGAGCACACACTCACTCTCGCAGACACTAACGCAGACACAAACACACACAGACACACACACACCTACAAAAACACATTGTGTGGATGATCTAACACATAAACGGTGCGAGGCTTTAAAGACTTCAAATTGACATTGTCTATCTGCAAATTCCTCTAACGCCATATGTGCCTTAAGTCCCGAGAATCCCACAAAGACGACGTCCAGTAAACACTAATCCAACACTGTAGGAATAAGTAACTACACTTTCTTCCCCGCTCACACTCAACCACCTACACACGCACACATACCCGCCCACACACATTAGCAAACACATTCCCACAAGCAAACACACTCGAATCCATTCGCACTGTTAACCCTGTACCAGTGATATTAATGTTTACAAACACAGGATAAACACCTAGTCTACTAACATGTTAGAGATACAAAGAATATGCCCATACAGTTAAGGAGTTTGGGTCATAGATCATCTTTTGGCATCGTTCCAAGCCTCAATATGCGGCCTGAAGCGTCGAATGCCCGCGCTTAACAGACAAGAGCGCACATCCCGCGTAGCAAGCGTTTTTACGCAAAAAAAACAAACATTTAACCACGAGGAGGGTGGATGCATTAGACCTTCGCAGAAGATGGCGACTTGTGGAAAATCCATGGAGCTAGAATATAAACCAAGAGCGGAAACGCTCGTGTTATTGAATAGGCCAGCAACGTAACCGATTTCTCTCACACCTCGCGCGCCATCCTTCTTGTTGCGCAACCAACCGCGTGTCATCGCTGTTACTGCACTAGCACACGCACCTATAAATTGGTGCGTCAAGCGTTATGTTATCATTGTTGCATTTCCCCAGTGTTCCATTGTCTGATCGGCCGATTTTTCTGCAATAATTATGCGAAAACCAATCGATGAAAGAAACCATGCATCTAAAAAGATTCCTGCAATCCTAATGCACAAAAAGTCTCCGATGACCCCTGTCAATTTTGCTTAGGAAAAGAGATATTTGAGTCCGAGTGATAGCATGTGGCATCAGTTGTTATTGTTGTTTTCACTCGCTAAGTGTGGCGAACGTAAAATACTCGCGTGTCTCATAAATATGCATGAAGACTTTCCAAATACGACGATACGGAAACCAAATATGGTGGTGCCCAAAACTATGATAATGAAGTGCGTATGGTCATTATAATACATTTGGGCACCTCGATTTCGGTTACGCCGTTTGTGGAGAATGCGCTTGTCTATCATATAAGTCGTTGGTGTTGCATGACCAGCGCGTATCGATAAAACCCCAGCAATCACCTCTGTGCTATATGATCACATAGGACATGCAATCTAGTCTGTGTATATTCAATAATTAGTCTTTCTTTTTCGTTTTCTTTGTGCTTTCTTTTTATTGTGCTTTCGATCTATATTCGCTTTCACCTTTTCTATCTTTTACGTTTTGGTTCATCGTATATTTTGCAGGTGCTCACGCTAGACTGGTTCCATTTCTCAAAAAATTGCTTCCTACAACATGACGAAGGCATTTTTGAGTAAAAGCAATTGTGTTAGTGTTTTTAGATGAAAATTGTATGCTTATTCCAAATTTTCTGGTCCCCAAGCTGAATTTTGAGAAGAAATGTGCCTAATTAGCATAAATTCAAAATGGCCGCCATTTTAACGTTTGTTTGTACATAACTCAAGATTTAAGGCTTGTAATGACTTCATTCTTGTGTCTATACAGCTGTTTTCAGGGTTAAGGAATACAATTAGATCATTATAGTTATAGCATTAGGTCAACTTAACAGTTAATTTGTATAAAAATTCAAAATGGGCTGGCATTTTGACATTTTTGTACATAACTCAAGATTTAAGGCTTGTACTTCATTCTTGTGTCTATACATATGTTTTCAGGGTCAAGGAATTAAATTAGATCATTAGTTATGGTCATGCGCCATGATTTGGGGTATACAAAATAAGGGTGGCGTTACCTTTTCACAAATATTTTTAAACATTTTTTTATTGTATCATAAGAACCAAGTTAGGTATTCAGCTGATTTATATTTCATTTTAAAGGGAATTTATCGAGCTTTGATATGGTAGCAGATTCAATTTTGTGCTATTTTTACTTTTTGAGTTGTCGTAATTTTGAGTCAGTCGGGGTCAGACAGGGTGGTGCCTACGGATGAGGTGCCTACGGATGAGGCATGTGTTAAAGTCTAGGGATTTTTGTTATTCGGGGCTTTTGCATTTTTTTTGTTTTATATCATTGTAATCCTGCCATGTATTAAGATAAATAGCATCTCATTTTGTTTGTTATTTATGTGGCATTCATTTTGACTCATACAACAGTTTAAGCTATGATGTTAATTGAAGGTAACACATTAGACTGCCACAAAATTTGTACTTTTTACATCAAAATTTCACTTTTCCACCTTATATGACACTTTTGGCACCCTGTATATGCACATACAAGTTGCATATTTGTCTTCCTTACATTTTTAGCTTTACAACAATATATAGTTGTATAGCTATCTCAAAAAAAAAATGATGACTTACTCTCATTTAAGTGTGAAAACGTGTAATATTTGGTATTTTCAAGCATGTAACACACTTTGCTCCCAACTCATGGTGCATGACCTTATAGCATTAGGTCATGTTGACAGTTAATTTGCATAAAAATTCAAAATGGCCGCCGTTTTAAAGCGACATGAGGAGATTTCCAGAAAGAAGCGTCCCCAATTTTTCTCGAACCTAGGTTTTTTACATATTTGGAATGCTTACCAATGTATTAGATCACACCTGAAGTGAATAAGCCGAATACGCCGTCTTTATGTAATAAGATGATGATCTAGTAGTTTCTGTCGTGCACGACAGAAAGTCAAAGCATGGCTTTCTATGGGGAACGATTACGATAGCAGGCAAGTTCAAAACAAGGTTTGCGGTTTCCTTTTGCACCTGTTTGTCCAATAAACCTTCCAAACGTTCTCGGTAGGTGGTCTACAACCGATCCAGTGAAATTTGAGAGAAATTCATATCCTAAAAAAATCTCCTCCTGTCACTTTAAATTTATACACCTTAATTGTCAATATATGGCATAATACCTTAACTGATGGTCTAGTTGTGTTCTCTGACCCTGAAAACATGTGTATAGACACCAGAATGAAGTCTTTACAAGACTTAAATCTTGAGTTATGTACAAACAATGTTAAAATATGGCGGCCATTTTTGACATGTATGCAAACTAGGAACACTTCCCTTAAAAATAGCTTTGAGGACCGGAAGATATGGAATCAGCATAAAAATTTCCAATTAGAAACACTGTTTCAATGGCTTTTAGCCAGAAATGCTTTCGACTAGTTGCTTTTGAAAAATGGAACCAGTCTACGACTACTGCGGTTAGTGCTTGTGCGTTGCCCACGTTGACGTCACATGGCAAACTCATCTATATTTCAAAAAACTATTTCTTCACACCACGTTCATTTATTATCTCACATTAAGAATATACGTGGCTCTATGATAGGAAATTGGTAATCAATTTCGGACACAGCTTGCAGGTCATTAATAACACATTGCTCAATACGCATTTACATATTATAAACATACACCAAACACAAACGCAGGTATGTACACACAATATATACATACATAAACCCACAACACACGCAATCCACAAACACACAGTCCTACATACACCCACACATACATCATTCAACAGCCACAACACACGAAACACATGCTAAACCCACCCCCACACACCTACCCATTTAAAACACAATGTAGCACCCACACACCCACACACACACACACACACACACACACACACACACACACACACACACACACACACACAAACACACACACGCGTTGTGTGCTGTTGGCTAGCCCTCTCGGATTAATATATATTGCAAGATATTTGCAACAACGTTTCCGATTACTAGTGAAGAGTCAGGTGTGTGTCTTCAGTTGAAGTGTATACACACCACATACGAACACACACACAACCACCCCGCTTTTACAAGCCACCATACACATTCACACTCACGTTCACACCACAAAAGCCTCTTACTCATCTAAAAACACTGGCCTTTTTCTAAAACTTTACTCGGCGTAGGTGTTAAAAGACCCCACAGTACCCTCACTTCCAAAAGAGGTAAAACAAAAAAGAAAACACCCACACAAACAAGCAAACTGAACAAATTAACAAAAAAAAAAACCAAAAAACAAAAACAAAACACAAAAACACGAACGGGCAAGACAACACACCAAACACTCTTTTGCATCTAAAATTATCACCACAGCGCCACGCCCCCCGGGACGACGGGCGAATCTTGCGCACAAGCGAGTCTGGTGTTTATGGGTAATTGCCTTGTGATTACAAATCCTAATGATGCAACGCTGTCATCCTGAGGATATTGAGATAGGGAAAGGGGAATTATTGGATGAAAGTGAAAATGTATTACAGGGACCACGTTCCTCTGGTCCTATGGATTAAAAAGTATAATGTGTTATACCTAGGACATTTACTTTTAGCATAAAATTGATGATACACCATGTCAGGTGGTGTTCCATGTATAAGAATTTACATACTAGTATCTATTTACTCTCTTCTGCGCCATGGGATTTATTCCGTAAGACACGATTTCCGGGCACGATTTTGAGTTAGGGACAGTTTCAGAACCAACCACCGGTTTGTCGGTTTTAACCAGTTATTTACGGTTCAGCCGGTATCTATTGTTTTTTAAACAATGAACACGGTTCCAAGGCGATGGCCGTAAGTCAACCGGCGAGTCGGTTTTGAAGCGACCCCTTTAGACAAAGAGTTAGTGAAGCCCATGATAAACTTCCAGTCGCGGTGAGCATTTCTGCTCATGAGCATGCGTAACACTTGATTTGGTCAAAAATCCACTTTTTGCGGACGCCCACACGCGCTCACTGCGACTTGAAGCATATCACGGACTTAAGATGTGTTTCTAGAGGGTGTATTATGATGTACGTACCCTCTGGCATGACAATTGTAGCGTTAATTGTAAATATATGTCAATTCTAATTATCTCCCAGGGAAGGAAATATATGTAACGCGGGACTTCAAATCCCTTCAATACAGTAGATATCAACCTGGAACTCAAAAAGAAAAGATCTTTCTGCGCAGAAGATTTCAACATGACAAGCAAGTCGAAATAGCTAA
>JAMKCH010032310.1:0-16475 GCA_023653785.1 Ophioderma brevispina | reverse complement strand
ACCTATAGAACCTAGCGAGAAAATTGACGTTTTTGTCGGGTACTTCGGTGCTCGCAAACACGGAAAAGTAAGGCACACCGCTACGGGCCGCATTCCTTACACTTACCGGACCGCCGTAACGGTTTCCAAAGCCAAGCTAATAGGTGCGCCCGTCGGCGCCCCAAAAACTTGGAAGTCGCCTGAACATGCAGCCACGGAATTACAATTCATCTTTGACATCAATTCAAACAATTTAAACAACTTGCAGGAAAACGTCTGCTTCAATTCAACATACAAATTCCAGCCAACCTCAGTTATCAACAAATGGCTCAGAGCGACCGATAAGGTTCTGAACAGAAGCATCACAACCACCGCCAACATGAACCCACTGGCAACGCACAATTTACCAGCCCCCCCCCCCCCACCAGTCCCCAACTAGCCAGCAAAACCTGAAACCTAGAAAGCCGAGAACCGCGAAATTCTAGTTGGAAAATGCTATTGCTCGTGGATAAATCATGTAAATGGTCGTACTTGTGACAATAATAGTGCAGGTACTCATCAAGCCTAGGAAAGACTGCACAAGCATGACAAGAGAAACATATACAAGTAACGATGAGAACCAGCAGTATGGAAGGAAATTAAATGTACTATCAGGGAAAACGTTAACATAATTATATGAAAAAATGCAGGGCTAGCTTCAAATGAAGAATAAGTATTTTTTCATATGTTATTTCTTTAATTTCGAATAAAACAATAAAGAGAACATTTATGTGCTAAAAATATGAATCGTCATTTAAATCCATGTTAACTTCAAGTTTATTCAAATTCATATCGCGGGCCCGGGGCCAAATTGCATATCTTTGTTTTGTTTAAAAACGCATAATCATAATTATTATTCAAACATCTAAAATTGCACAAAACAGAAAATTACAGGTTCATTCCATACAATAGCATAACAAAATATGATGTGTACAAATGATAAATTAAAGTCACACAAAAATTTGTAGAAAAAGGAACATTTAAATTACAATGATGAACAAGTCAATTCAAACTAATCTAATAGCTACCCCAATATAAATACAATCCAAAATAGAGTTCAGATGAATTTATTGCACATTTAATAAAAATATATATAACTGCATTTCCTCTGAATTCCTCCCTCCCACAATTCTAATAAGAGTGGCATATAAAATATGTGATTGCCCATGTTTTAGTTAAGTGTCCGTAAAAGTTAGTATTTACTTCTATTATGGGGCACCAGCTGATTCCATAGAAAGTTTCCTCAGAAAAAATAGCCTCTTGCTATAAGCAAATGGACGACGGGTGACGTCATTGGAAGATCGGACTCAGACGCCATTAGTAGAGCACACTGATAACTTACCAATGGTAAAAGTTGATGGATAATAAAGAATGGCTTCCCGTCTTTGTATGGAACAACTGCTCCCAAAGAGTTAATGAACGTAATAGACACCAATCTGCTTCCAATAAGATAATTGGTGGTCGGTTCGCCATCTCCAAAGTGTGTGGGTGTGTTGTTACGTGTCGACAGGAGTTCAGGGTTGAGAACAAATATCCTCAGGAAACCTGTAAATATAATGGATTTCAATTAAAACTAGTACAAAGCTGTAATGGCAGTTGTACACCGCATTATGCCTAAAAGAACAAGAATAAGATATACGTTACAGAGTGGTTCATCACAAATCAACAACTCTGCATCCATGCGTCCGCGTATTTTTATCCCGCGAGGGCGGCTTTACAAGTGTAAGGTGAATCCGGTCACCCCATTTATGGGACAAACCGGATTAAAACTTTTGATTTATAGATAGGGGATTGTGGGCGCAGGGTGGAAATTGAGTACAGCTTTTTCTTCGATCGATTTTCGTTAATGCAGGACCTAAAAAATAATTTCTGGAGGGTTGCAAAATTGCGTGGCATGGCACTTTTCGAGAAATCCATATGGCCCTACCACTCTCAAATTCATTCAAATGGCCATATTTTAGATCTATATCCACGTTTTAAAACACGAGGATATACTGGGACGATTTTGATGTTTTTGATCACAACATTACCACAAATCCAATATGGCCACCGAACTCCAATATGCCCTGAAATCATCCAATTGACCAAAACTCATCAAGTATTTGTGATAGAGGCATAATTTTAGGCTCTATACCCAGTAGGAACTCATATCTGGCATTCCAAGTGTGGTTTAACATGCTACCAATCAAGATGGCATGACTGCCTTTCAAGATCTTAAAACCTACAAATTGTCATAAAAAAATATTCATAAATTATTTGCCGCCACTTTGAAATTTTTAAGCCTGTTATCAAAACCAAAAGGTACCAATGCGAGTGTTTGGAATGTTTCAAAGACTATCTCTCATACTTTAATTCTAAACTTTAATAATCATTTATGATTGGCATAACTAAATACAATACTGATGTATCGTAATTTATAGTTTTAAATAAGCTAAAAAAACAATCATATTGGCTCCCACTGTAAAATTTGTGCATGTTACGAATCAAAAATGCCAAATAAGGATGTCAAATGGTCAAATCCTTATCCCATACTTCATTTACACTTATAATAAAATTCTTGATGTACCTCCATATAATAATTACATTATTTCCGTTTTACGTATCTTTAAAGCCGGTCTATTTGGCTTCCACTCTTGGAAATATAAAAAAATGTCGATCAGAGAAATGCAATAAGGTTTCTAGTGCCAAATACATATATCTCATAATTGTAAAGCATAAACGATACATATATATACAATATCCAAGCCTCTACACTGCAAAATGTGGAGAACACTTGACATGTCTGGATGCGTTTCGAAATGCTTCTAGAGGTGTTAAAATAACACTTGCAGATTGTTCAATGGTAACAGATTTTGGACACTTGCAGAACATGTTTTATGTGTTTAGGAGTAATTCTGCATATCATAAATATGTATACTGGAGAGTTAGATCATTTAATGATTTCTGAGCGCATATTTGACTTTTGAGCAGCCATATTGCATTTTTGAGGCAATGTATGACCAAATATAATTTTTGACACTTCATCGTGCGTCCAGCACCGGAAAACCGCAAAAAATTGTCTCTAACAGAAATCTTAACGAGATTTTTTAGTGATTTTGGACATCGCAATCAGCCAATATTGATGTTTAAAAATGCCACTGCACCAATTTTGCTTCAAAAATTATTGGCTTAGGTCCTAAGAAACTAAAACCATCGATATAAAAAAGTCTGTACTCCATTTCCATCCTTCAGGCTGTGTGCACAAACTTCCACCTGACTATTACTTATACTACTCCTATAAATAACAAATTTATAACAGTAGGTCACAAATAGCTGTTCATATATTTACGCATTATGACCTACTGATATCTGTTATAAATAGAGAGATAATGTTGTTGACACATGCATACATACATTGTATATATGTTGTGCGTATTGAGTGTAACTATAAATGTCCGTACGACATACCGTATGTACAGCTCATTTTATGTATGTATGGGTGTACATACGAACGTATGTATATATGTATGTGTGTAGTATGTATGTGTGTATGTCATGTATGTATGTGTTGTGTTATGTGTGTATGTGTTCGTATGTATGTAGGTATGTATGTTATGTATGTATGTCGGTATGTATTTATGTATGTATGTCTATCTGTCTTTGTGTGTGTGGCTGTTTGTGTGTGTGGAGTGTGTGTGTGTGTGTGTGTGTGTGCGTGTGTGGTGTGTGTTGTGTGTGTGTGTATGGGCCCTCCTCGTGCATAACGGATTAAAGCTTGAAACTAATGTTTTGCGTGAAGAGTCCATGAATCGATTGCCCTATCTTCACAGTTGTAGGTGGACTAAGATTCCGGAGGACCATATATCTCCTGGCCAACATTCACTCAACTACAATACGCACACACCTAATAACGCACACACAGACAAAAAATAAAATCATGGTAGCCATATCTGTTTACTCACTGTCCTCTAATCCAAGTGCTCGTCAGGGAAAGACACCTGGACGATAATTTTTTGTGGAAATCACAATGGTTTCGTCGCTGTCAGATGAAGTCTTAAACAACAAGAAGTATGACAAAATAAATCATTTAGCGTTGTCAAATTAAGAGGCTTAGGATGAGGACAGTATATTATAGATATTTGCTCCGTGGACCGTATGGGGTCCGTGCAGGCATCCCGAGAGCCGAACTACTCCAAAACCCCTTCCGAGAATCCGAGGCCAACCCACACCCATAAAAAGGACCCGGGGTGGGGTGGATCCCGGGGGTACAAGGCAAACACCAATACAGCCTTAAAGCACCTATGGCGCTCCATCCTTTTAGTGAACGGCCTACCATACAAGGCTTAATGTATTTGGAGCGGATTCTCACTTTGATCTCTAGGGGTCTGCGGTGCGGGGTATTGCTCGGTAATTTTCCCAAGGTGGTAGTCTATGTCACAGACTGTGAAATACTTATCTAATTGGTACTGCGTGAGGACTACCGTTATCAGTCCGGGATTTACAGGAACCTGGCATTATCCCGTAAATCATCAACACTGAAACCCAAAGCAGCCAAAAACACCGGAACCTCCAAAAACCTTCCGGAAACTTTCCAAAGTGTCCCACTTTTGTTTAAATTCATTATTAATTAATACTTAATTAATAATTCAGAGTTTTGTCACTTCTATGCCCCATAAAAACATGTTTTTTAAACGATCAACGGCCTACCACTAGAATCCCTGAGAATCCCGCATTTGTGTACCACGCGCCGAATACATAGCCCCTTGAATTGACCCCATATATTTTCATAATTCACAGGTATTCCCATGTGAGTTCTTGTATACAAATTCCCCTGCCTAAAACTTTATGCAATTCTTTTTCTCAAGCCTTCCATATCAGCTTTGTGATACGATAATTTTGCGGGCTTGTTTTGTTCACAAACTTTGGGTTGGAAGTTGATGTTTTATCAACGGTATTCATGGTCACTTTCATCTTGCCTTGTGGGCTCACTAACAACCTGCTCCAGTTGAAATTTTTATGGTGTCAATCAATTGCTGACAGAATGTTTGTTTTGTTGTTGTTTTGTTTGGATTTGGACTTGTTTGAATAGTTTTTAATCAGTCCAGTCCATATTTCTACAAAAATCACCCCAAACCTAAAAAAAGGAAAACAAACGGAGTCCCGCTATTGGGTTTTTGATTTTGAGATAGCAATTAATCCAGAACTGAGGCTCAAAATCACTGTGAGATTGCTCTGCTTCGACGCATCAAGAAGTCATTTATTACTGAATGCAACACAGATAACACACCCCGTCTCAAATCACTTTAGTATACTTTATATAATATTCTCATGGATACAAAGGTTTCATTATTAGTCCCACGCCGACGTTGGATATCACACCTAGAGGCTTACTCTAAGGATAAAACTATATATCGAGGGTTGACAATAGAAAGCCTTACTCAAAATCCTGCTTTATGAGAGAAAATGTGATTATTTCAGTTTTTTTTCTACTAAGCAAATCTATTCATTACTCAAATGTAAACATCCATAAAGCTCATATATGGGTACTGTAACGCAAACATTATATAAACTTTAGTACAAACAAGAATATATTTTTTTTTTTTTGCATTATGAACATCGAATAAGAATTCTTTAATATTTCTTTTAAGTGCTGAGTTCTCTTTCTGAAATTGTAATGAACACGGTAATATGTTGTGAGTAACATCTTCAATCATGCCTATGTTGACACATTATTTTCACTCAGATGTTTAAGCGTGATGTCATGCCCTTGGCATTTTTTAAAGAAATCATCAATAATTGGGATAGAGGAGGGCTAAAAACTGTTGAAATTCTGTCATTGTGCAAGCTCTGAATCCCAACTCATTGTTTGGCGCAAATACAGTTACCATCAGAAGTCGTGAACTCAGATGTTAGGGCTTCTTTTTAGTAAACAAAGTGTGCACCTTTGAAGATGTGGTGAAGTGTGATTTTTCTTTATAGTATAAGGGAAGTAACTTGATTAAGGCTTAGTTTTAGAATCTGTAGGTTACCTATTGTTTTGTACCAAAACCCAAAATCACCAAAACGTGAGTTACGTCCTTCTGTTGTGTCAACCCTCGGATATCACATTCGTCTTTCCCACCAAGTAGAGCCAACAACCCCCTTGAAATATGAATTTTACCGTCTGTTGTGCACTGTATACAATATACATTCTGACGTCATTCTGACGTAATTCTAGCCTGTGTTGGTACTCAATTTTGGTATCAATGGAAAAAAGAGTACCACAGCTATCAAGTGTCTGTTATATCCCTGTTCATCACTAGCATGTGTGGTGCTTCTTCCATGGGAGGGGGGGGGGGGGTTGTTGCCACCATCACCTATCCATCACTGTGGATCACTCTGTATCTTACCTATAACCTGGATGTTTGGTTTTTTGCACGAAAAGCAGCGTAAAATGGCAGTTGACAAATATATTAAATATATTGCCACCAAAACTGAGGAAACGGTGCGTTGCAAAAATGATCTAAAGTAGTAGTTAAATGCAGATAACATTCCTTACCGAAAAAAAATATATCCCTCAAAATGATAGCTATCATTGCTCAAATCTGTATCAATCCAAGTCAAGTTGTCCAACTCCCACCACAGATCAAGACATCTTCTTCCTGCCTAAAAATCAAATCATCATCATCAAATGTACAATGGGGGGGGGGGGGGCGGGGTATCTGCTATTTTAATATTCCATATTGTGTGCTAAATGGGTATTGACATGTCACTGTGTTTGGCAGTATGTGGGAATTGACACAAGTATAAACATATTCCGGGCTTACAATACACATTTATTATTCATTAAATAATTTACTATGTAACATTGAAATCAAAACTGGGGCATTAAAATGTATGTGGCAAGTCCATCATTTTTTTTTATCACCAATGCTTAAAATACTTGTACTGTATATCCTAATTCAAAATTTTTATCCAGAGTTTTGTGCACTACAGTCCCCTGCTCCTTCAGAGTAATTATACAATAGTGTATTCTTAATGTGACACGAGAAGATTTTCTTAGGGTACAATTTTTCCTAAGTGTGTACTTGATTGACTGTAGCACACTAGCCGAGAATGTTTCAGGGTTTATAGAACAAAAGTAGGAAAGTGTAGCAATATCTAGGTTTTGAACTTATACATACTGTCCTTATCGGCCCTGTAGTACAGTATGAAGTGTATTTTATTCCGGCGTACAGGACGCAAAAATACCAACGTTTTTTGGGTTATTCACTTTCAAGTTTTAATGCCATGGTACTGTTTTCACTTAAAAATCGGTAACCCAAAAAAAGGTGGGACGCACCTTTCTGGAAATGACCTCGTGCAACATAGTATTTAAATTATACTCCTACCTCAATTTTCCTATCGAATTCCTCAAGTTTTCCTTGCAACGTTTTGTTGGTAATTGATGAAGCTGTGACTGTTTAATGAGTAAAAATAGAGCAAGTAAAATGTAACGATCACACCCTATTATAAATATGCACTAATAACAACAGCAACAAAAACAATAATAATAATAATAATTATAATAATAATAATAATAATAATAGCAAGAAAAAGAAGAATATAGATTGTGCAGGGAAGCATGGAAATGCATTATTCAATAGAAGGACCAGACGTTTCAATCAATCTTTCATCTGAGGTACACTGACAAAAAAAAAAACACAAAACAACAAAACAAACAACACAAAACAAAAAACATTACACACATATAAGATGCATAGACAAAAATCACAGTTGGGGATACATACCCCGACCTATTAATATGGGAATGATGCATGTGATCAACCCCCAGATTTTCATAATTACATATGACAAAAAATATTGTAAGTTAAAACTTGCGAAATGTCCTTGACAGGGACATACACTTCACGTGGTCAAAGGACACAAAGGGGTCATAAGAGGTCATACTGCGTACACACCACACGTGTCTTAGACTGAGTGATACTTTTAACCAAGTATCCAAGTATATAGTATTACCTACTAAGGTCAAAGGACAGAGAGTCATAAGAGATCACACTGCGTACAACCTACCGTGTTGTTCCTAATAAACGCCCCTGCTCTAATAAACGCCCCCCTACGATTTTTGGATAAAACAATTCAAGAAAATGAGTTTCAAAGCTTACCTAAATCACATGATCTAATGGCCGGGACTGTCGTAATCTGTATCATAATCGCTGTTGTGCACAGTTGTAATAGTTTAATTAGTATGGAACTTTGACCTCGGGAGGTGCGAAAACAGTGTCCCCTGCTCGTTCGTTTGTATTATTGGTAATCAGTGAAAATAAACATGTGTAAGGTGATTTTTGACTTTCCATTTTTGACTGTAATAAACGCCCTCCCTTTTGAAAAATGCACCGCCCCCGGGGCGTTTATTAGGAACAATACGGTAGGCGAGTCTCGGATCATTGATACTTTAGATCGAGTATTATTGTTACCTACTAAACCCTATCTAAAAAAATGGTACAATCAGAAAAAAAATCGGTTAAATATGAAATAAGTCATTCCTCCTTGGCATAATGTTAAAGAACATAGACCAGGCTTTCCAATAGTCTTTGTTTCATCTTTTTTTGATTTTGTCAATTCAGAGATTTAATCAATTTAGTGCGATACGCCAAAATCGATTTTGTGCTACTTTTATGCATGAGCAGAGATGTTCGAGTCCTATGCCATGCTCTCTTGAAGCTCACAAAGATTGCAACTTGATAGTCAGGAGGAATTGTGGGCACAGGGTGGAAATGGAGTACAGACTTTTTCTATTGATCGATTTTTGTCAATGATGACCTAAGTTAATAATTTCTGGAGGGTGTGCAAAATTCGTGTAGTGCATTTTCTAGAAATCCAATATGGCCGCTATCACTCTCAAATTCATTCAAATGGCCATAATTTTATGCAATAGATCCAGGTTTTAAAGCACGAGGAATCTTTTGGACGGTTTATTGACGAGATTTGATCACAACATTACCATCAAATCCAATATGGCCACCCTAAAACCCCAATATACCCTGAAATCATTCAATTGACCATATATCTATCTATATATATATATATATATTTGTAATAGAGGCATAATTCTGCGCTCTATACCCAGTAGGAACTCATATCTGACATTTCAAGCGTGTTAACAAGCTTTACAATCAAGATGGCAGTCAATATGACTGCCTTTTAAGATTTTAAACCTACAAAGTCATATATTCATATATATTGGCCGGCATTTTGAATTTTAAGCATGTTGTCAAAACAGATTACCAGATACGAGTTATTAATGCTCCAAGACATACATCTCATACTTTAATTTAAACTTTAATAAGCTTTTTCCGTTTGGGGTTTTAACGTAAATACCAATACAGATGTATCGTAATTTATAGTTTTTTAAAGGTAAAAAGGCAGCCACATTGGCCCACCATCTTAACATTTTTGCATGTTAAAGAAACAGAAATTCAGAAAGATGTCCAAATGTCAATACTTATTCCATACTTTATTTAATACCTTTATAATAATAATTAGTTGAGTATTCATATAATACACATATAAGTATGTTTTACTATTTTTTAAGGCGGCTGTCTTGAATTTTGAAAATGTTCATTACAGAGAAATGCCAGTTAAGCGTTTCTAGTGATCAAATACATTAGCTTCAAAGTTGTATAAAGCATAACGCCATGCATATAGACCTGGAATCAAGCCTCTAAACTGCAAATTGTTTGTGCAGAACACTTGACGTGTCCTGATGCGTTGGAAATGTATTCTAGCGGGTGTAAGTAACACTTGCAGAGTGTGATCAATTGTAACAGATTTTGAACACTGAGAACACGTTTTAGGTGTTCAGTATGTATTCAAGTAGCGTAAATAGGTATAATGGAGGAGTTAAGAGCATGTAATGATTCCGAGAAAGCATATTGGTCTTTTGAGCAGCCATATTGGATTTTTGTGGCAATGTGATGATAAAATTACATACCACACGTTCTCGTGCCTTAAAAACACGGAGTACCTAGACATATTTGTCTCTATCGGGATTTTTAGTGATTTTGGACATGGTAGCAGCCATATTGATTTCAAAAAATGGAACTGTAACAAATTTTGCACACCCTCCAAAAATATTGGCTTAGGTCCTAATGAACTAAAATCTATCAATAGAATAAGTCTGTCTCCATTTAATCCTCAGGTGTGTGACTAGACTCCACCTGACTATGAGCAAAAGAAACAAAACACAGATTAATGAGCAAACAAAAGGAAGTTTTCCGACAAAAGCTTTAATAAGGAATATAATAAGCTTCAATGAGAAATATTTTCTTTTCATAAATATTAAACAATGCAAATATTTATTACATGAAATGGCGCTTTGAATTTTTACAAAATGGTACTTGTTAAAATCATGCAAAAATAAGGTTGGAACCACATCAAAACACTCCAAATCAAAAGAAAATTGGTTAAAGTATTGCAATGTCTTTGTGCTTAACTAATTGTTGACGTCAATAAAAATTGAATTTGGAAACAAAGTACTGTCGGGTCACATACAAAGACATAACAACTTGCCTACAGTGGATTGTACGGGGGATCCTTATAACAAACAACAAATTGCTCGAGATGGTATTAGCTGAATCTTAAAGCCAGAATTACTGAAGATAATTTCCACATTAAATAACTGTTTAGCATCTTTAGAGTTAATGTATGAGTTAGTCACTTTTTGAAGAAATTTCAAATCAGGTCAATGCGAATAACTTATGTATAACTATTTTCACCGTTTTTCACTAAACCCAGAAAGTGGAACAATCTCGATTTTTGTGTTCCTCAGTATTTTCTTGGTCTTTTCTCTTTAATGTGATGTACAACACGACTGACTTATTTTAAGATTTATATCTATAAAAAACGGTTTTCGATTGTATCATTTTAGACAAAAGGACAAAGGACATTAGGGTCATTAGCGGTCATCCGGATACACCCCAGACGAGTCCCGGCCCAGTCATATTGTAACCGAGTACGTAGGGTTACCTTACTAAGATCAAAGACACATAGGGGTCATCACGAGGGTCCCACCCTCACACGGGCCGAACAACTTTTAAAGGACACTCACAATATTATGGAGGAGTCTAGGTTTACCGCCGGGTACCGCTATCCATTGCGATACACACGCTAAAGAATCCCCAAACCACCAACAAAGCGAACCACGACATGATAATTACGACGTCACACCATGCATGATGCTTGTCGTGTGCTTGTGAGCTATTTACAAACCATACTGCACGGGGTTGTGCATGTACCATCAGTGGACGAAAAATGCGCTGTGACACGAGGTTCCGATAGCTGTGTGAAGTGAATGAGAATAGGGAAGACGAAACCAGCAAAACGGTATAATGGAGCGATGTCATGGATGGGAAATGTTTGAAGAAGTGTGGTGCTTTGTGCATATTAAGACTGTCAAGAGTATTAAAGACGATGTCAGAATTAACCCACTGACTTTCGGCTAAATTATGGACGTCGAGGATTGCAACACAAAATTGTACTTAGTGTTACGAAAGTATGTACGAGCAAATGAAGAATGAAATGATAATGACCTTGGGGGGGGGGGAATTTGGCACAGGGCATGGCTTTGTGTGCTTTGGTTATTTATAGCGCTATTACAAGTGACCCAACTAAGGTTAAGTATATTAAAGCAGTGGCGCGCTTTTCAATATGATCTAACGATGTTGTAAAGAAGTTCGTTTGTGCTGGGTTACCCAGACAAGTTATAATTTTGATCGAGTTTGCAGTGTTACCTACTCAAGTCAGAGGACACATAGGGGTCATCATAGGTCACACTACGTACACCCCAGACGGGTCTTGGACCAGCGATACATTTGACCGAGTATCTAGTGTTATCTACTAAGGTCAAATGCCTCATGGGACGTCACACTGCATTACATCCTAGATGAGTCTTGGGCCAGTGATACTTTTGACAGAGCGTGTAGTGTGTTACCTATACAGCCTGTCCCCAAAAAAATATACAATCAAAGATTAATTTTTGGCCAAAAATTTAAGTTCATCTCAATGGCGTTTTTCTGATTCTTTTTAGGATTGTTCCAGCTCTCATGAGATTTTAGTTGGTGTAATTTCGGGGTCTGGTTCAGGAGTTATGGCTAATTATCTGAGACAGTTAAAAAACCTGTTGGGCCAGTTTCGGCTATCCTGATATCAACAAAGTTGCCATTGCAAATCACCTTCAAGACATTCTTTATGAAAATTAAAATAAAAAGTAGGTATAAAGTGTACTTCTTGTGATATAACATAATTTATAACTTTATAATGTCGCAATTGCTAATAAATACATGTAGTATTGGGAAATTCAATTCCAAACAGTCTTGTTGTCTCAGCGTTACTCCAGGTTTCAGCAGAGGGTAAAACCATAAAAAACACCCTTGTTGAAAGTAAACTGAGACCTTTTGAACACAACCATCCTTTCCTTTATTGCTCTTTGTAGAACACTGCTTTTTAATCATATTCCTCCCTGGCATCTTGGAGGCAGTGGGGAATAGAGCGTTAGAGCGTTGTCCACTCATTTGTCCCTCAACAGACTTGTAGTCTCTTACATTAGTTTCAGCAGTCAAATTCCCCAAACTTGCATGAATTTCATGATTATTGTCCCCCTGAGAGTGGGTCCCTCATTTCATCCACAACACAATAATTTCTGGTACTTTCACTGAAAAAATAATATGAGTAGTTCAATGCATGATAATACATTCACTCTGATCTGAACAATATCTTTGTTTGAAAAGGGTTTAATCCCACAAGAAGCTACACGGCCTTATACCTTTAGTTTCTTGAAACTTCAGGTGAAACTGGCCCAAGTGGTTATCTTTATACTTTGTATTCAACTGACAATATCTCCGCTTATGGTCCATCAAAATTGGATAGACATAAAAGCGAGGATTTAGCTTAGGATCGGTCACACAAATAGAGTCAAAATATCTGGCAAAATGCCACAGTTTATATTTTTTATAATTTTTAGTTGATTGTATAGTTTTATTGGGACAGGTTGTATGGTAAAACTACACATAGGGCCATAAGAGGTCACACTGCATACACCCAAGACGAGTCTTGGACCATTAATACTTTTGGTCAAGTGTGTAACTTACTAAGGTTAAATGACACATAGGGATCGTTGGGCCAGTGGTACGTTGATCTGATCAGTAGTGTTACCTACTAAGGTCAAAGGTCGCATAGGGTTAATAAAAGCTCACACTGCGTACACCCCATAAGACTCTTGGACAAGTCATAATTTGACATAGAATGTAGTACTACCTATTAAGGTTAAAGGAAACTAAGGTCATCAGGGATCACACCTGCGGACACCCTAAACGACTTTTGAACAGATGATAGTTTAGACCGAGTATTGCAGTGTTACTAAGCTAAAATAGGAATCATAAGAGGTCACAGTGCGTACACCCCAGACGAGTCTTGGGCATTGATACTTTTTTACGTTGGTGTTTCCTACTAAGGGCAAAGGTCACTTAGGGTTCATAAAAGGTCACACGGCGTACACCGAGTCTAGGGCAAAATGATAATTTTGATCGAGTGTAGTGTTACCTAATAAGCGAATGGAACATAGGGGTCGAGGAGAGGCCACACACTTGCAGACGAATATTTGAACAGTGGTACTTTATGAGGTTGATTAAAGGTAAATTATTAGTATATTAAAAGTAATTAAGCCCTTTTGAGCTGAAAACAAAACAATTGTCGTGGGCATTTCTAAAGCGTTACTTTACAAAACTCTATGGAAAATGGCGTGTTTTGACAAACCCATAAAAATACAAGATTCCTAAACCGGCAAGTTTTGTGTTAAATATATGTAATTTTGGTCTTCTAGAGTAGATATCAACTGAAATTTGCAAACACTGTAAAAAATATACAGGATTGCCTAAGACCTCAAGTTTGGTTTTCAATATAGGATTGTTTGGTTTTCTAGAGTAGATAGCAATATGCAATAAGTTTTCAAAAGTTGATGTAAAAGGGCCAACGGCTCATTGAATGTCGTCTTTTTGCCAATTTCGGTGTTGAGAAAAACAATATTTGCCCCGTATTTGCAGGCCCAAGAACGAATTTCATTTTTATTGCTGATTTGGGGTTGTTACCCCCTTGAGCAATAACAGAAGTGAAAATGCCTGGTCATTAAGTATCAAGGTCAACGGGACACACAGGGGGGCCAAAAGGTCACACTTAATCCCCCAGGTGAGTCTTGGGCCAGTGATGACTTTTGACCGGATTGTAGTGTTACCTGCTAATGTCAAAGGACACATGGGGTATAAGAGATCAAACTGCGTACACACCGATATTGGGGTCAGTGATACTGTGCCAGTGTGTAGTGTTAAGCACTATCCAGCAAACATTACGGTAATGGCCCGGTAATGGCTTCAACCGGTTTCCTTCCGGCAATAACGGATACGGCTAACGGTTCTCCGCCGGTATCGATCCGTTACCTGGTAACGTACGGCTGCCGTTTTATAGCGAGCGTCGATGCCACATATGGGCCTGTAAAGGGCAGTTACGGCATGTACGCTTGTAAGTGGTGCATGGAAAAAGACGGATTTCATTATGAAGTTTCTGGGTTGCACATAGCGATGGCGTACGACTGATCGGATGGATCACTTTTCTCAGCAACTCAGCGAAAAGCATCTCAGCGAGTCAGCATATAGTCAAGGATTACAAAGGAGTATACGAGGTCACCCGCATACCCCCGACGTGTCTTGGACCAATAATACTTTTGACCGAGTATGATTGTTACTACTTACAGTCAAAGGGCACATGGGGGTCATGAGAGGTCACACTGCGGAACTAGACAAAAACTTGGAGCAGGAATTTGGACCTACAACGGTCAAAGGGACAAATAGGGGTTTTAGTAACATGTCACACTGCGTACACCCCAGACGAGGTCTTGGGGCAGTGATACTTTTGACAAGGTAACACTGTTGTAATCCCCAGACTCTTATTTGGACGTAATTTATTTGAAGGAAATGTAATATTTACCATGAGTGATTGTAGCACCAGTGTATAGTGGAGAGTGTGTATGCGGGGAGGAGCGAGAGTGATTTTTTTGTGGCTAAATGCTACTGGGAAACCATAAGTTATCAAGCTAGTGAGCGAGGTTTGTTGAGGTATCACAATTTATAGGGGATTATAAGGTGGACATTAAAATATCCGAAATGTCCAATTGGCCTAGGTGTAATCAAATGTAATTATACATTTCTCGACTCAGTCAAGAACTGATATGTAGGTAGGCCATATCTCGGAACACGAAATGTAAAGTGAACCTCAGTAAAGATCAAAAGTGTATGTAAAACCGGAATGAGCATTAGTAGGTGTAGTACAAATATAGATTAGAAAGTTCTCGACTCAGTCGCAAAACCTGAGAGGTAGGAAGGCCGTGTCTCGGAAACGTATTGTAAATCTACTTCTGATATCGATGGCCTTGAAACGTTTTGGTACTAAGATCTTCAATTAATGGACCCATGTAATGGTAGACTTGGGTTGGCAAGGTTAGGGGTCATGACCCTAAAAAAAAACAACACTATGGATTGCTATGAACATGCGTGGTCTTGTGTAATGCAATATCTACTGATTTAAATGTGAACTACGAACACGAATGTCTGGTGTAATGTCTCGGACCATATATTATACAGCCTTTCTCAAAAAACAAAATGGTAAAAAAACCACCGATTTTTTTTTTCAAATATATATCTCAAATAAGAAGTGGGTGTTGTAAATTCGCATTAAGAGAAAAGACCAGCCTTCCAGTTTTTTTGTTTTTGGTTTTATCTCATTTGCTTGTATCAATCAAGAGATAACTCCAGTGTAATGCGGAACACAAAAATCGAGTTGTGCCACTTTCTGGTTAGTGAAAACGGTGAAAGAAGAATTTTTAGTTAAAATAACTTACGGCCACATTTGACCAGATATGAAATTCGGTAAAGGAATCACTTCATAAAAGAAAACTCTTAAGATAACGAAAAAAAGTACGTAATGGTGGAAGTCTGATCAGTAAGTTATGGCTTTAAGCTAAGTGAATGAGCGTACAGCAACCCGGAGAGAGGATTTTAATGAGTTTTGAAGTATCATGAAACGCAAATTCCTACAAACCACCTGATACTTTGCTTCCCAAATTCAAATTTTTATTTGGATTCAACAAGTAGTAAATGCACAAAATAGTGCAATATATAGTTTAACCCATTTCTTGGTTTGAGTGTTTTATTTTGTTGCAGTTACATTCCTTCTGGAATGATTTTAGCAGATACCAATTTTGTAAGAATTTCAACAGCTCCCTTTCCTGACGTGCAATAAATATTTGTATTGTTAATTATTTATGAAAAAGATATTTATAATTGAAATATTATGTTGACTATTCAAAAACTTGTGTCAGATAAAACTAGACTTCCTTGTTTATGCGTTGATTGTGTTTTGTTTCTTTTGTCAAGTTAAAATCTTTTGTGAGC
>JAMKCH010032309.1:0-30802 GCA_023653785.1 Ophioderma brevispina | reverse complement strand
TTATGGAACACCCCGTCACATTTTGATCTCTCGTGCACCTTAATATGTTAAAGATATTCTCAAATGATTTATTCTTCCATTAGTGTATATACATAACATAAAAAAATCGCATAACCATTTTTAATACATTTCCGAATACTTACAGGTTTATTACACCAACGATGAATCCATTCATCCCTAATTTAGGGTTGAGCAAAGTCAGGTGACACCCAATTTTGAGTTGGCTATTATTTTTTATACACGAATCTGCTTAAAATCTCTGATCTGCCTTGAACGTTCTCTTATTGAGAAAACTTAATTTAGATCACCACACTATATATTAGCTATATACACCAACATTTTCTGTGTAAAATCGTGCAACGATTCATATAACCAAGCCATCTATATAGTTTGTACAGTAGTGATTTCATATAATTTGACACTCAATAGATTCCCTACCTTTCACTTGGGCTGCCGTATGAGGAAATCAGACTCACAATTTCGTTACCAAGAACAATTCCTCAGCGTATCCTTCATGATGGGACATCTTTGGTGGAAAGCTTTAGACCAGTGCCAAACCAGATTTTAATATTTGTATAGGACACCCGTCTTTGAAATCCTCGGGTTGCACCTTTAATATGTTAAAGATATTCTCAAATGATTCATTATTATCCATTAGTGTAATATACATCATCAAAAATCGCACAAATTTTAATCCATTTCGAGATTATACCGGTTTGTCTCAAAACGATTAACCAATTCATCCCTAATTTAGGGTTGAGCGAAGTAGTTGACACCCTAAATTTGAGTTGGCTATATATTTTTTAATACACAAAATATGCTTTGAAATCTCTGAATCTGCCTTGAACGGTTCATCGTATTGAGAAAAACATTAAATTTAGATCACCAGCACTATCTATTAAAGCTTCTCACACAAACTTTTCTATGTCAAATCGTGCAAACGATATACCAAGCCATCTATATATTTTGTAACATGTATTCTGATGGTCATATAAATTTGACACTCATCGATTCGCCTACCTTTCACTTGGCTGCAGAATTAGGAAATCAAGAAATTCACAATTTCTTTACCAAAGAAACAAATTCTCAGCCTAATCCTTCAGATGGGGACATCTTGGTAGAAAGCTTTAGACTAGTTCCAAACACCAGAATTTTCAGATTTTTAAGGAACCCCTTCATTTGAAATCTCTCGTTGCATCCCTTCCTTTAATATGTAAAGATATTCTCAAATGATTCATTATTATCCAGTAGTGTAATACATACTAAAACATCTGCACAATATTTTGTGACCTCTCCAGTTGGTAGAAACATTTGAAACAACTTCGTTTGGGGCTCATATACTTTTGTCCTCATTTACAAATATTGCAGACATGTTGCTAAAAGTCTACATCATACCTCAGATGGTACATTATACTTATATGATATTGTTGGGGTTGGAAAAAACAAGGATGAAACTGTGAAAAAATCGTGTTTAAATAATGCGTTTTCTTGACAAATTCAGGAGCCACACATCATTTTAAAGTGAGAACCAAGTTAGAAAGGGACATCTTATCTGTAAAAAAGACTGCCCGTGAAGCTTTGTATCTGTTTTTGAGAAAGCGAACGACCACGGGTTAGTTCATAGATTGCCATTTTGAACCTTAAATTCCCTTACTTTAACATGGCGAAAAAACCTCACTGGATTTGCACTACAGACCTATGTGGGGAACAACAAAGCGCAAGGACCCGGGTCCTTTTTGTGTTTGTGCAAACCATGCCTGCTCCCTCGTACACAATTTCTACTGTTTATCATTGTGTCCGTACCTCAGGACTGACTGTGGTTCTTTTGTTCGTAACATATGAATAAAACAGATCTAAAAGGACTTCTCTAAATATCGGTATTCTCACAATGCATTTATTGCCATGCATCATGTACGCGAAAACACCCCCCCCCCCGAAATTAAAAGTAAGTCCACGAATCAATAATTATCCGTAACATGCTTTGAAACTCCCCTAATTCGTGAGTGGGTTTGCCATCAAAGTATCAGGGTCAAAAGTCAATATTCACCTGAAGCATTTGTGTCGTTTGTCAAATGAAAATCAGTGAAAATTTGAATAAAATCCAATTCGAATATGTTCTCAAGTTGATCTCAATGATCTATTCATTTGGGTCTGCAATAATGAATAACACCTTCTTTTGGATTTTTTTTCGAAGCGTAATATTTTTGGAAATAATTATAAAAACCGGACATCTAAGGTTAATTGAACAGACAGTAACAATCTTTGCCAATCCATTCTTTTATACGGAAGTCTCATACCCTCGTGATCTCAAGCGATTCTTTCTTCTGATAAGTCTCATACCTTGGTGATGGACCCGAACCAAACTTTTAGATTGGCCCCGACCTTGGTATGTGTCCTTATCTCAACAGTTAACACAGCCAGGTCAAACTGACCATGGAACTACAATCTTGTTCATAAAGGCCTTGACACTTGTTATATTGGCATCTATGCAAGAGAACACGCTTGAAACGCAATTTTAATATAACTTGTCTTTCCCACCCCTCCTCAATCAGTGTTGAAAATATATGGAGCTAGATTGCACAGGTGTGTCGTGCTCATGCACTTGAAATGAGGGGCAGGAACCAAATCTGCATAAAGTGTTCCCAACACTTTTTTGAACAAGATTGTAGAACAGATGGCTGCCATGGTGTCAAGGTAGAGGAGCTGTAGCTGAGTTTGACCTTTTTCGTCTATAGGCAACCCAATCACACTTACCGAGTACTTCTCATCAAGTTCATCACAATGTCGGCTAAAAACACACTGTTAAAAATAAACTTGTAACAAAACAGGCATTTGACTGGCCAGCTGGGACTCAACTACATGCAGAACGTAAAATAACAGGAGCCGTAAAAATCGAAACCATTGCAGGAACGTAAAATATCGGCGTGGAATCTCAGCCTCAACGTTCTTGTTTGGTTTTTGACTTGCTTAAACATATTAGATTAACGTTATACTATCCTCTGACCAAATTTTAACGTTGTAGCTTATGGCATCATACAAACGTGTATTACGTTACCACGTGGTTTTAAAAAGTTTTATTTCGGCAAACAATTGAGAAACAATGGAGAAAAAAAGGCAATAAACAAAGGGAAACTGAAGAATAAAGATTTAAACAGTCATACACTTTGTTTTATATGGTAATGTCACCTTCGCTCATGTCAACCAATTACTTAATCCTCATATTAATAAACTTAATACATACCTACTACAGGGTGAGTAAAAAAAAAAAAACTTGACCCTGGTTGTTGTCCGCCATTTTGAAATGTTTAAATATATATAGCTAAAATGATGTGGTATTTTCGGAAAGCTTATTTCATTGTACTATCTTAATTTGCTTCAAAGATCATGCCAATCGTTTAAGAATAGGCCGAGCTACATTCTTTCGAATCAGAATCTGCTGTGAAAAATATCCTGATTTTCTCTGGACAGGATTTCTTCGCTGAACGCCGTCATTTCAATGTGAATCCACGGACAGAGCAGAAACGACTACTTGATTAAGAACTGTAGCCTCGGTCTAATACCTAACCGATGTGAATGATCTTTGCAGCAAAATAAAGACACTTTGGTAGTTAGTATAGACCCTCTACATCAATGCAATATAGTTAGTGGTGTCAAATTGTGTGTCACCATGATTGGAGTAATTTAAAAGTTTGACCCCTGTGTAAACTTAAATTGGCCCCTATTGAAAAGGTGACACCACAATTTGACACCACTAACTACCTTGCATTGATATAGAGGGTACATACTAACTACTAAAGGTGTCAAACCTTAGATGTAGTCGGACATGAACGAACTCCCCAAATAAGGACCTTATGATATTCTGCTCCTGCTCTACTAGGGACCCAACATAGTCTCTAAATGTAAAGAGTGAATTTCCACTCTTTGAGGGAGTTAAATGGGGGACAACACGTTTTTGAGTGGAACACACTCTGAAAGGACTGAAAGCTGACAATATTCCACTTTTTAGAGTGAACAATTCACTTTCGCACTCATTTCAGAATGAAATTTCACCACTCAAAAAGGTGTTGTCCTCCATTTCACTCTTACACTCTTTTTTCCACTCTTTCCACTCGGTTTACATTAAGAGTGTAATTAACGGGGCGATGGATTTTAATATTTTTCATGAAAAGATGCGTATCTAATAGTTACACAAATTCAAAAGTCGGAAAAAGTATATCGTTACTCGTAAAACTGGCAAAATATAGTTGTCCACTTGAGTGTTCAAGACAAAATGGACATTTTGAATTTGGAAAAAAATGATTGATTGTAGCTATAAGAGAAATATCTCGTGCACAAATTAAAATGTTCCAAAGACATGTATTCAACGAATGCCAACGTAAGTTGGGAATATCTATGCTCTCTGCGCATGTGCACTCTGACATATGAGCGTGAATGGCCAAGACGTCAACTCTCTCCTCGCAGTTGCTGGAACCAAATAAATTGCAGTAATAGCAATGCCCCAAAGATGAAATTACACTTTGTATGTATAGTTGCGAGATAATTTCTGAAGCAAGCAACATTATCATTATTTGTCAACGTAATACATTTGTCATTTTTCTGACTTAAAATCTGACACATAATGGTAATTACAAAATTATTATTAACGTTAACATGGTTACAGATTAATGTCATGATGATATAAGATTTCAGTTTCGTAATTCATGGAAAAAAAATCTTTGGAAATATAACCACCGATCATTCTGTCATTGCTTTTTAGCACATATATGGGCTTACTGTATTTTGCGAAACGAAACGAAACAGAACTCCCATTGGATTACACGCTTTATTCCGTCATGCATGCATGCATAACGTGCATATCGGAATAAAGCGTGTAATCCAATGGGAGTTCTGTTTCGTTTCGCAAAATACAGTAAGCCCTTATATGTTGGTATCTCCCGCCACATTCTGTCAATTTTACGCGAGATATCTTCATTTGTCTGATAAGTAGAAAGCGGACAATTTTTGCGCGTACGTACGTTACTTGGCGAACAAGAGCGAAAGACCATCAACAAGGCATCTCGCATCGCCACCCTGTAATGTTGACAGGTTAAAATGTATATAAAAGGGTTGATTACTGAATTGAGAAATAAACAAACATGGCTAAGTACTAATACAATCATGTAATTCTGTTTTCCTCTCAAAAGATTGAACCCGATGCGGTTTAACGAGGTGATTCGATACGGCGTCTGGCATGTGAAAAAGAGTATTACATTGATAATCAGAGTACGTGTTACCTGAATACGCAAGGTGTCAGCCGTTGAAGTGATGTTAGATGTCGTATGAGAACCCCTGATTGTGACAGCCCGGCGACCCAATGTGATAAAGATCCTCATATATAAGATTGTATTCAAGATCAACGGTACGACGAATGATATCAAAGATAGATACTGTGTGTAGGCTAAAACTGTCTCGTTAAGAGACGAGCATTGTGCATACGTCAATGTCATACCAAGAAAATCATCTCTCGACGGCAGTTTTAAGCACATTTTCTTAAAGATTACTTTCTCTGGGAGAACAAGACATGTAAGAACCATACTGGTAATCCAGTTAGCAAATGTCAATTTCAGTGTACGCGACTTGGAGTTAATGCCTCTGTGATGCAAAGGCGCGCAGATGGCGAAGTACCGCTCAAAAGAAATAAGAGTGACAAGGCCAAGAGAGGTGAAGTACCATAGACGAGTAGATATCACGTACGCAGCACAGCCAAATGCAGATTTGGTCGCATAATCATTTTTGACTGGATTTCTGTACCGAATAAATTTGTTAACATACCAGTAACACCCAAATACAAGGAATGACATATCAGCAACAGCGAGATTTCTGAGGTAAACGTTCAAACTATAAAGTGTTTGCAAGGGTCGAAGACGTTCAGAGAAGAGGAAAGCCGCATTGCCGAGTATTCCAATAAAGCATATGACAGGAACAATTGCTAATACCGTGATCCTGTCATTGTTGTCGTAAAGCCAGTCTTCTGCCTTCGTCCAATCTGTTATATTATTTGTATTTTCTATTGTACAGAGTGAAGATGTCTTTTGTAACACCATAATTGGTGGTCTTACTAACTGTTGCACTGAACACTGTTACACGTTTATAATTTTCAAATATCGTCAATTACTTGATATTATAACTGTGCACACTACAAGATCGGTTTACCTCCCTTTGTACGATGTCGTGCCGATAAGTAATAATAGTGCTGCAGCAAGAGCCCGAAAAACCCTCTATTTTTCGAGTAACCGGTGACCTCATTTGAACAAAGTGCAACATATATCAACATGAAGCTTGAAATCTCAGGAATCCGAAACTGCATGATGCAAAAAATATAAACGTGTACAAGTTGAGTTCTATCACCAAATAGGCCTAAATGAAATTGACACTGTATGCATCTAGCTACATTATAGTACAACTTCAATGCTTTGCGTTACTATCACTGTGTTTTGTATATGCACCTATCGGGCACCTATCATGATTATGTAGATATACCATTTATTAGGTTTCATATAATAATTCTAAAGTAATGTAGATCACCATGAAGGCTGGGGGGTGGGGTGGTACCGGGTAAATTAACCAAAATTAATCAATACACAACTGTAAAAAAATAAGTGTAATTTTAACAGCTAAAATCTGGGCAGCAATTCTTCCAACAAATTACCGTAAAATTTACATAACTGTAACAAATTTAATGTATCAACACGCTTAAAAACGTATATATTTACGTGAATTATATAGAGATTGCGATGTGCGGAGAAATAAAAAAGGCACTAGAACACCTTAACTTAGTAGCCACCACAATTTTTTACATGCAAATACTGTCAAATTATCAGTTTGTTGTAAATGTTATTCATCAAACTGTAAAAGTATATACAGTAAATTTGAATAGAAACCTGTAAACCGTTCTAATTTTAACTGTTTTTTCTTTATCCTCTGCTCCCTTTTTAGTTTCCCCCTCGTGCTCGCGCGATTAAACAGAGGACACCCCGTCAACATACCGCTTTCTACTCGTGACGAAAGAATCTATTCCTTCATGACTTTCACAAGAAAACTCGTAAAAAGGGTCTTTTTCATTCGCAACAGCCGATGTATGCGCGTACATCGTTTAGGTGTCAAAACCATCCAATATGGAAAAAGGGTATCACTTTTTCTTACCCTGAATTGTCATGTTATATCCTCATTAAGCAGGGTCAAAATCATCCAAAATATTGAATGGAACTTGGGAAGTAAAGTATTAAAGCAAGAAAATAAAGAGTATATTAACAATAGCAATGCATTGCGTACTTGTTAAGGGTATCATCAAACAGATAAAATACTTGGTTAAGGGTATTTTAGCTTGTTTTTTTAGTCGGAGAAAATACGTGTTTAGGGTGCATTTTGAAAGTACTGTTCCACGCATAATTTCCACCTTTGAATACAAGGAGCCCCCCCCCCCCGGGCCCCCCAACACCCCGGCCCACCGCGGGCGAGTAAACCCAACAAAAACAGAAACAACAAACAAAGCCTCACAGGAGAGCCCCCCCCCGGGCATAATTGCTGCCAGTATTTTTTCCTGTAAATTTACAGTATTTGTTCCCTGTAATTTTAGTTCATTGAAAAATTCATATAGTGTATAATGATGTTGTTTACTCATTAACTTTCGAATAAAGTCCTTCACTTTTAGATTTTGTCATTATAGGCCTGGAAATTAGACATAAAATTTACATTTTTTTTAAAAATGTTTCAATATTTGCTCGAATTTGATATAATTCATGCAATTTTTAAGCTTTTTTACAGTATTTTCCTGTAAATTGGCACTGTAATTTTTTTACAGATCTCCAAAATCCCCTATCCATGTGTTGTGACTACCCCCCCCCCCCTCTGACTTCCTTTTCCTCCCCGGAATAAAATGCTTTACTATATTGTTAAGTAATCTAGATATTCCATATCATTTTCTAACATTTTTTGCACAATTTAAGCTAAATGATACCCGTAGGAGGGGTATGGCAGAGTATGCATCAAAGTTGGGGGGGGGGGTTTATTGGAGTGAAACTGTCTATCTTTCAGTGTGTAAAGTTTTGATAGGATTAAAGTAAATCATATAATGTGTCATTTGTTATAATATAATTTTCCTCTCATTCTTATGAATATTATTTTACTAACGTGTAACAGGCCGGCGGGGGGGGGGGGGGGGGGGGGGTGTTGCCACCCCAGAGAGCTTTGACCGGGAAAGAGCTTGCCTCAAAAAGACAAGAACTCTGCCTCAAAATCGGAATTGCCCCTTCTGAGAAATGACCCCTGTTTGCGCACCTTACATATGTACACGAGGGTTTGTTTGTCTGCGAGTTTTTCACTCGTGAAAAAGATTTTGAATTATTGTTTGTAATTGCTAACTTAACCAAGGCGTTTTTTTTTATTAAAAAAATTTTCTTTGCCGCATTTCGAAGGTAACGATTTGCCCCTATTTTCAAGGTAATTACCCGGAACTCATTTATACTGCACTTTTGGCCTTATGACCCTCAAAGTAGTCTCCTTGAGGGACCCCTTTGGTACCCACGTGAGTGAAACACCTATGCACTTAAGTGTTAATTGCTTTGTCCTTTTAGCCAAAAATACCAGAACAAGACATAACAGAACAAAACAAAAGCAAAAGCAAACAAAAGATTCCGTTAACTTGCATGAACTAACCAAGTATATACTTATATTGAAGGATGTACGTTCAATATGACCTCACAGAAGTAAACCTATAAATAATTGACTGTTGGTCTGTTTGGCAACACTGAATAGAAGACACTTACAACTTTGGCAGGATACAAAAGTGGAATCATAGAAGTGGAAACGGGGGTACGTGGATGGGTTTTGCGGTCTTATCTTTTTTGTATAATGAACGGTCCCTTTTTCTTGAAATTGGTATAAAAGGGTTGCGTTGCTGTTTTCAAGTATATTTTACATGGTCAATCAGGTATGAAGAATGCTTACAACCACAAATGTGAAAATAGTGCTCCCTGCATGGCTTCAAATACATTTTAACAGCTTCTCTCACCTTCTGGGGCTTCGCCCCAAAACCTCCACCAACAGGGCATAAGGAATGTGGTAGTAAATCTTTTTATTTTTGAGTATATTTTCGGGGTAGTGGTTCAAACAAACGGCCGCACATCCCTACCCAAACCACAAGTGAGAACCCCCGAGGTTTTAGATCATTTTCATATAATTATGAAGGGTTCGTATTGTATGTACCACTCCAAAAGGGAGGGGGGGGAAAATTTGTTTAATATTTTTAAAGTTTTACCCTGTTTTGACCTTTGTGGTTTTACCCTCGTCTTAACAATGGGGTGGCTACCACCCCCCAGTGCAACTTTCCTCCGGCGCGTTAAAATGCAAAAGCTTGTGTAAAAAACTTCTGTGACGTTTACCTCGTCCTTTTCGGTCATTTAAGCAAAAAAAATGTAGTTGCCATCCATTTTTAAAAAAATATTCTGAACAGTATGGCTCTAACTCTATGTTTTTTTGTAATATTCGTCACTTACCATTATTTAGAGCTGACATCGCATGAAAATCCGATATCGCACCATTTTGCGCAAATTTGGATTTCGCCTATTTTCTATGGTTAATGCCAATTTTTGCTGATTTGTGAACCTTTATGACGTCTGTTACGCCATAATACTGTATGTTAGTTCCTACTTTGGTAGCAATAGAAAGAAGACATACCTATATACTGTATTATCAAAATCATAGCTCGGGATGCTTTTATAACAAATTCTGGGCATAGGCCGTAATTCCGGGGGATGGGGGGATATATCCCCCCAATATTTTGATGAGGGGGGATGGTCTTCCGATCATCCCCCCATGTTGATGCCCTTCATATGTTTTTTGACCCAAAATACCTCATATTTACCATATAGTTAAAAATGGTAAATTCCGCGCAATTCGCGCGGCACCCCCCCCCCATTTTGTTCTATACCAATTATTGTTTTAATGATTTAGCTTCTAATGGCAACATTTTTAGCGCGCTCCCACCGCGCACATGTGCTAGTAATGGATTTCTTCGGCAAACCCCGTTTCATTCATAAATTTTCATCACCCAAATGTCAATAAAGAATTTACGCCACTGCCTGCGGGGTGTACCCCCCCCCCAACTAATAATTTTTCACAGCTAAAAAGAGTTTACACTGCAGGCCTTTTGGCGCATTTTAGCTAAGAAAGATGCGCCTCAGGCTTATAAATTTACCGAACTACCATTTCTTAGCTAAGATGATTGTTCCACGAGGGGGGGAGGGATCTACAGATTTACTGAACTTCTTAGCTAAAAGAATTCTGCTGTAGGCCCCTGTAGGTGCCACTTGTATTCAAAGGTGGAAATTATGATGCGTAACATGGCTTTCAAATGCACCCCAAAACACGTATTTTCACTGACTAAAAACAAGCTAAAACATCCCCTAAACAATTTTATCTGTTTAATGATACCCTCAACAAGTACGCAATGTCATTGAATCGTAATATACCCTTAGTATCTTGCTTTGCTTTACTCACAATTTCTATTACAATATTTTGGATGATTTTGATCCCTGCTAATGAGCTATCACATGACAATTCAGGGTTAAGAAAAACATACCCTTTTTTCCATATTTTGGCTGTTTTTGACACCCTAAACGATGTACGCGCGGACATCGCCTGTTGGAAAAAAAGACACACCTTTTTTACGCTTTTTCTTGTTCACGCATCATATCCACCTTTGAATACAAGTGCCCCCCCCCCCCGGGTGCAGCCTTAACTAATCATTTCTTCGTTAAGAGGATTCACTGCAGTAATATTTACTGCAACTCATCATTTCTTTAGCCAAGAGGGTTGCGTCGCAGGTCTATAAATTAGTGAAATAATCATTGGCTTAGCAAAAAGGATTGTGCGAGGCCTATAAAATTACTGAACTATTTTTTAGGGAAGAGGGGGATTGCGCTGAGGTACTCTTATTTACTGAATTAATCATTTCTTTACGAGGTCAGCCGCAAAATAGACAGCTTACACCAGGGCTTTATTAGATTTATTGACCGTACTATAATAGATGTTCGTCGTAGGATTATAAATGTACTTAACCAATCATTTCTTAGATAAGAGGGTTGCGCTGCAGCCGATAAATTTACTGAATTAATCATTTCTTAGCCAAGAGGGTTGCTTTGCGCCGTCGTAGAGGCAATACAGTACTTAACTAGTCCTTCATAGTGGTGCGCACGCCCTAGTACCTTTAAATTTAGTGAACTAGTTAAAAAAAATAAGAAGGCCCTGAAAGAAGGCAGAGCTGAAGAATGAGGGAAATGGAAATAGTGGGGCCCGTTAAACATTCTTTAGATGTGAAGATTGCACTGGAAGGCCGATAAATTTACTTAAAACTAACATATTTCAGGATAAGAGGATTGCACCGCAGGCCCATATAAAATTTTAGTGAACGAAAGCCCCTGGAAGCGGTAGGATTGAAGCCTAGGGAAAATTTGGAGTAAATAATGTTATATATAGAAGATGTGCTAAGCTATAAATTTGGACGACTGCGTTATCCATGCATAAAGTCACCCCGTCGCCTCCTATATGTATTTGGGTTAGGCGAAAGTCCAGTTATAGACCCTAACCTACCAGTGGCCGCAACCAGACATTGCAAATGGGGGTGGGGAGCAGAGGGGTGCGAGGCATTTGTGGAGGGGACTAATTTGTGTCCTTCTCCAGGCAGGGTGGCAATGGTTCGTGAGCGACGGCGACCCCCCCCCCCTCCTCCCCGCTGGTTTAAACCACCGAAACTTACCATAAGATGATTTGAAAAAATTAGTGTTAACATGAGGTTGACCACCGGGACCCGTCATCACCTTGACCAGATTGTCTGCAGATTGTTATAGTAAAAGAGAGAGGGGGATCCCTCCCACCCCGCCCCCCCCACACAAACAGACAGCACCCAAACACCTACACATACACACACACAAACACATCACACCACACCACACAATCACAACGCTCCTTGCATGATTTGTACTTTCTACTAGTGCAACCACTTTGTTATGACAGCCCAATCTCAAAACAGCTTGGGGGTGGTTGTTGGGTTAAGATTGGTGGGAGGGGGGGCAGGGAAAGACAGTCTATTATGAATTTATAGAGAGTTTCAGCGCAGACGTTGTGGTTCAAAACTAATATTAGGTGGACCAACTCCCAGCTTTGTGATAAACTATATCAAAGTGGGATGTATTCAAAATTTCATTACATGAAAATAGGGGGGTAAACTTTGCCCCCCATAACTTAATTGTACAAGTTTTTTAATTTTTGCATATGGCATTTCCTGACTCCTGGGACTATAGCTACAATTGGATAATATGACAACCTTTGTTCAAATTAGGGTCCACCACCTATCGAAAAAAATTGGGCCTCTGCTGCAGCACTAATAACCGAATTGGTCTAATGCCAATGGGTCTAAAACCCAACTGTATAATATCTATTTAGTCTAATATCGCAACTGGTCTATTCCATCTGCTCTATTCCATTTGGTCTAATATCCATTGGGTCTAATATTCAGCTAGTATCTTTCATTAGTCATTAATCATAATATTCATATTTAAAATCAATGTTTAACAATTACGTTTGGGTTTTAACATTCAATGGATATAGACCAAATGGGTATTACTAGACCAAGTGGATATTGATCCAGGTGGACATTAGACAAAGTGGATATTCGAACCCAAGGATATTATACCAATTGGGTATTAGACCAATGGATAAGACTAAAATGGATATAGACAAGGTATTAGACCAGATGGCTATTATAGACCAATTGGTATTAGACCACTCGATATTAGACCAAATTGATATGAGACCAATGGATATTAGACTAGATCGTATTAGACCAATGCGATTTGCCCAATGTGTGTTTGTTGGTTATGAGACCAAATGGTGAAACACAATGGGCATTAGACTAATGGGCATTAGACCAAAGTATATGGACATTCTGGTTGTTAGATACTTGGATGTTTGACTAAATGGTTGATATATAAATTGTATTAGACATTAGGTTTTAGCGAATTGAAGTTTAGACCATGGTTATTAGACGCAAATGTTATTAGACCAAATTGCAATAAACCATTGGGGGAATAATAAAACACACTAATACGTTTTAAACGGCAGTTTGCAGTGCTCTATACTGGGTTCAATTTGAAAAAATCCTTATTATCACTACTTTGAAGTTTCTTTCCATTATTTACCTGCACCATGGCTACTTTGGGAGGAAGGACAAGTCTTTGTGTACCCGTGAACAGACACATCACGCCTATAGTGCGTGTGGTTATGCCCCAAGAATTCTGATGGGCGAAGAGGGTGAGTGCTTGGCGGTGACAAATGAAAAGTATGCAAGGGAGTAAATAAAAAGCACATTTTTTGAGAGCGCCCCCGATTTCAAAAGTTGAGGGGGTGGTTTTTGTGCAGGGAAATTGGTTTAATTGTCTAGCAAACGATAACTATGAATGGTAATGTTCAAAAAGTGGCGTATTTGTCATGAAGGAAGCGATTCTGTAATTTGAATAGGGCTCCACGAATGTAAATAACATTGGAGCTAGAAACGGGAAATTGATGTCTTGTCCATTGGGAAATATAGTGCCACCGCACTATTTTTATTGACCGCGATATTGCGTGTCTGAAACCAAAGGGCGGAACAACAACGGATGGGATAGTCACTGTACATGGCGATAGTTCCTATCTATTTCATATTGGAAGGGCCGTTTAGAAGCAGCCACTTATCGACCATACGATATTAATTTCCTAATTACAAAGTCCTTCTATGTGACACATAGAGACAAGTTCAAGCTTTATCATTAACAGGTATAGCTTACTAGCTAATGACCAATGAAACTGTGCAAAAATTTTGTTAACCTGCGGTCATCAAACATTGAGAGTTTTGCCGGACCATATTGAAGCAATTAAGCGAGAAAATTAAAAAGTGAGGAGAGGGAAGCTGACATCGGGGTGCTCTTCCATCATGTCAATGCCGCAGTCATAAGTCTATGTAAGCCATGACCGGCAAAATCATCAGTGTGGACTTCAATCTGGGGTAGAACATCCAGTCTATTCACAGATGTGAACCGTTGCCTACTATCTTTCCCAAAGATGAAACAGGAACTCCTCACCTTTTTAATTTTCTCGAGTAAAGCTTCAATATGGTCAGGCAAAATCTCAAGGTTGATACCCTTACGTTAACAACTAAACAGTTACAATGAAACTTCTGAGAATTTTCTTTGAAGAAATGAAACTTGGGAGACGGTGTAATTTGAAATTGTTAGCATATCTCTTTCTACTTAGGATTAGAAATTATCAATCACCCACTAGTATATGTTGTTGATGTAGTATGATGTAGTAGTATGTATGTGGTCTTTGTTGTTTGTATTATTATGCGTGAATGCTGAAGAAGAATGCATGGTGTTCTTTTATGTATGTTGTGTGTGTTCGATGTATGTGTGCATCTGTTAGTTTTTGTATGTATGTGGTTAAAGTTTAGGTTAATTCCAGGTTTTCAAATGCTCTGCATGGACACCCTCCAAGTACCAACCATTGTTATGTTTGAGAATCTTCCGTCCTATATTACTATCAAATGCGGGGAAACCAATAAAACAACACTTCTCAATAATCTAGGCTCTCTCGAAAATTTGGGGCCAACTACTTCCACCACTTTGGATCAATCACCTATACTTTCATTGAATTGTAAAAGAACGAACGCATTCCTAATGAAGTTTATGTCTGTTCACCCTGGTAACGAGACAGTATTAAGCAGCATGCGCACACGAATCCACTAGGCTAAACCCATTTGAAAGTCACGTGAACGACATGTTCATCGAATATATACGGCATAATGCCGCGCACCGCGTGAGGGCCAGGATTCAGGCTATTAATTTACCCCGGAAGTAGCAAGTGTTGCAGACGGTTTCCGGTCATGTCATTTTGTTGTAATGTCAAGGACGCTGTTGTTTTTTTTACCGAGCCGGATGGCTAATTCTTCTGCGTGGTGGAAGTAGATTTGCAAGATAATGAAGAATAAACTGAGGAACGGATTAACGCCAAAAGCTTAGCGCTCACACCCAGAGGAAGTACCGATGTTGGATGTGAAGATAGATTTTTCGCGGCTATTGAGGGATAAATCGCGGGATCCAAATTTTGAACCAGTAGGCAAAAGAGCAACTCGCGGAAGTCTTGATGAGTTTTGTGGAAAGTCCGCCGTTGAAGATGGAGATAACTACAAAAACCGGATCTCTTCTAAAAACATCAGTCGGCGTTAAACCGTATCTGAAGAGTGTGGAAGGTGATAGTATTTTGAAAGAGCCAGTATTTTCCCAAGTTAATTTAGCTTTCACCGCCAGCCTGCAAATTTGAAACGTGAAGGATTGGTGTCACAGTAGCTATCACCTATTGAGAGAATGATGTTTAAAAAGTTGTCAGTCTGGATTTTGACCAAGATACACCTTCTGGCTTGCAGCGAGTAGGTATGGTTTGGTTTGATGTGTTACATTGCAGGCGGGCAGAGAGAATTGAGGAAAGTTAGAAAAGGGCTCTTTGCGATAGCAGAGGAGAGCAAAGGGAAGGCGTTTTATGTGTATCAAGCAACGATGAAATGACAAAGAAAATAAGAGAAGATAATATGAATCCCGAATAGATGGGGGAAGGAGTATTCTACCGGGGGATAAATGTCCCGTGGTCCTTTGAAAAAGTACATCTCCAGCTAAACCCCAAAAATAGTGCATCTTTAGGGCACCGTTTGAAATTCTGCACCATGTGATTCAGAGTCTGAGAAGTCGCAGTTGGTACAATTAATTGCCCCCAGTCGGGGAGAAAAGAAAACACTTGGAAAACATGATTGTCAAAGATCTCGTCGAAGCCAAGTTGTCTCGTCGTTTAACCAACCACAGGTATTTCGCACAACTCTTTGATCACTGGGCTGGATGAGAAGGGGTTTGCCTCCAGAGATATAGTAAGTCACAGGTCCATCGCAAATAGGAAAAGGGGGGGGGGGGGGGGGCATTCGAACAATGTAGGCCGGCCAAATGATGCCAAGAAACAAATGATCTGATGCACTCTCAGATCAATCGTCGTGAAGTGAAATCAATAGAAAGTGAAAAGCCATCACATATGGTCAGTCGCACGGCTTCTCAAAAACCACTGTTTTCTGTACAATGTCAACTGGAGTATCGGACTGAAGTTGTATCGCCACGCAGATTCACCACAGTTGAAATGGAAATGCCAAAAGCCACAATTTGAGTCGCTCACAGACTGGAAAAGCTTGAGAGAAGAAATTAACGTAGGGGACTTCAACCAGCCCATCCAGCCTCAACCCAGTGATGCCAAATTCATCCCAATCTACTTCGCATACTTCGCGAGCGATTAGAAGCAAATTTTCAGCCATGGCACAAAGCCATTGCACGTTCAATAACTGTAGGTGACAAAAATTACAACTACAACAATAAGAAAGAAAAGAGAAAAGAAAAGGACGTACAATGTTGCGTTCAGAACTGTTTTTACGTGGTTTGCATTTTGAGGCTTGAATCGAAGTTGAAAAATTTTTTTAAAACGTTTGACTTATAATTAAAGGTGTTGATGTTGGGAGATTGTTATTGAACTTGAACTTTACATTGGCTTTAAAAAACAGACTTAACCGTGTGGAAAAAAAAATAATCTACAATTGGGCAGCTTTTCCGACATGACAGTAGACAGTATTCATTTTAACTGGGGTAGTAATTTAGTTAGTCTTTATCAAAGGTTGTGTATAGTAATATAGGACCCAAGATTCTCAAAACATTAAGAAGATAAAAATAGATGCTTGTGTTCGTCCAATACCCAAAGTTATGGTCTCGCTATGAGTTGAAAAAATATTGGTCGGAACGACGTCTCGCCCATATTTTATTCAACTCAGAGTTCGACAATAAATTGGGGTATTGGACTCAAGAATCCAATTTTATACCAAATAAGGTATAGGGCACCACAGAAACTCGCATGTCATGGTAGGGTTTAAGGGTTCACATAAAAGAGCTTGAAATAATTAAACCAGAGGGGAAAACCGCTCGTGTTATTGAATAGGCCAGCTACGTAAACCGATTTATCTCACACCTCGCGCACCATACTTCTTGTTGCGCAATCAGCCGCGCGTCGTCGCGTTAATGCCACAAGCATACGCAACCGGACAACTATGTGCCGTCAGCTAGGTTAGATGTTATCAGTGTTGAATTTCCCATTTCCCCAGTGTTCCATTGTCTGAATCGGCCGATTTTTCGGCAATAATTTGCGAAAACCAAACGATGGAAGAAACCACGCTCTAAAAGATTCCTGCATTCCTAAAGAACAAAAAGTCTCCGATGACCCCTGTTAATTTTGCTTAGGAAAAGGATTAAAGAGATATTTCAGTCGAGTGATAGCATGCGCATCAGGGTTATTGTGTTTTCACAACTCGACTAAGTGTGACAACCTAAACTACCGCGTTGTCTCCTAAATGCATAAGGATTTTCCAAATACGAACGATACGCTAAACCAAATATGGTGGTGCCCAAAACTTTGATAATGAAGTGCGTATGTATGATGATATTTTGGGCAACCTACTTTGGTACGCCCGTTTGTTGAGAATACGCTTTGTCTATCTTAATAAGGCCGTTGGGTCACATACCAATGTTCAAACAATGTCCAGGTAACTTGTGCAGGAGTGAAGGAAAGGTGGGTCGCGAGAGAGACGGCACTAGTGGTTCAAGAATCGCCTTGTTAATAATATTTATGGGAACTTAATGTTGTGTTTATAATATTCGGCCAATCGTTTATAAACTTTTGATCACGTTGTATTCATTGCGTAGGGATACGCACCTTGCCACTTTGTACCAATTCTTACGACTAATGTCATTGCTAAAAGTCTAGAGATGACTGCACCTACCTTTGCTGGATCTTCGAATTGATTCGAACATTTTAGAGAGACTTATGGCTAGGTGGGAGACGTTCACATGAGTAATGGTAAAACAATAAGGCTGATTTTACGTCACTAATACTTAATCATCATAATAATCATAATCAAAATCGTCATCATCATCATTCATCATCATCATCATCATCATAATCTTCATTCATTCATCATCACATCTCAACACCACCAACCACCACCACCACCACCACCATCACCCCACCACCAATCATGACAATTTTAACTAACATTCAAACACATTGCTAATACACCTTCCAATAATAGGAGGAAAGGGCAAAAACCTACTTGAACTGCCTCGAACCAACTTGCGGCAACGTACGCTTCCACTGTGGTCGTAAAAAACTGCCCCTGGGAATCTCTATTTTTCTGTCTTACGACCCTGTACAACAGGGAATTGCCAACAGCTTCTCATATACGTCAGCATAGCGATCCAGGAGGGTATAGACTTCTTACTTCTGGCTTCTTTAGTGTGGCCCAGGCTGTTGACCTTCCTTGCCAAAGGGGACATTTCGGGTGCGTAGGAAAGGCTGCGGATGCTTGAATTCCCATCTCTGAGAGGTGTGGGAAAAATGACATTCAGATTGCTTCGTAGTACATTTTAATCAAAAGACCAATTTAACGTTAAGCATCATAAGTTATGTGGTTAAAGGAATAACAGCGGAATGCGAGAGGATTAAAAAATGTTGAATCTATTATAGAAGTTTCTAAATCCGAAAAACAAGTGTGGACAATTCCAGTAAACTACTTAATTAAGGAAAAATTAGCAAAAAAAGTATAAACTTGTGCAGAGAGGAGAGTGAAAGAAAGGTAGAACGTGACGCAGACGATACTAATGGTTCAAGAATCGCCTGGCGGGGACTTTCGGATTAGATTGGTAGAAATGACTAAGCCCAACTGTCCGCTTAGCCGACCAACCGTCCACTAATAGTGGGATAGAAAATTAAGACCATAAAAATACCCGTACGTTTTAACGGCAGTTTGCAGTGCTCTTATAATAGGCTTCAATTAAAAAAAGATAATCTTATTATCACTACTCACTACTTTTTACAATTTTCTCTTCCATTATTGTCCATATTACCTGTACCATGGCTACTTTCGGAGGAAGAACAAGTCTTTGTTATCTACCGTGAACAAGACACAGTACACTATATTGCGTGTGTACTGCCCCCGCATTCTGATGGGCGAAGAGATGAGTGCTTGGCTGTGATTAGAATAAAGTATGCAGTAAAGTAAACAGCACATTTTTTGAAGAAGCGCCCCCAATTTTCAAAAATTGAGGTTTTTGTGCAGTATTGTGGTATTGTCTAGCAACTATACCTGCGAATGTAATGCTCAAAAGTGCGTAATTTGTCATTAAGAAGCGATTCTGTAATTAGAATCGAGATCCCCATCTGTAAAATTTAACGGCGGAGCTAGAAACGCAAATTTATGTCCATCCATTGTGGAAATATAATTTGCCAGACCCTCACGATATTGCCCCCTCACCTTGACTTTGCCTGAACCGACGGACAACTAATGGATGATGTAGACACTTACATGCTGTTTCCTAGCTATTTCATATTGGAAGGACGATTTGAGCACCACTTATCGGCATAACGATATTATTACTCATAATTACAAAAGTCTTTCTGTTGCGATACATAGACAAGTTCAAGCTTTAATTATCATTTACGGTTTAGTTTACTAGCCAATTACCAATGCAACTGTGGGAAATCTCATTTTTTTAAAAGTGGTGGCGCTCTTAAAAAATTTCTGTTATTGCTTTAAAGAAGACACTTATTATTTCACACTAATATTTTTTCATTCTTTGTTAGTTTTAACAAAGAGGTTCTATATTATTTCAAGCAGGAAAAAAGTAATACGAAAGTAAAATGTAATAGTTTTGACGTTATGTCATCTTCATCGTCTGTAAGAGTACTTTGCATAGCAGTTCGGCACGAGTATAAATCAATACTAACTAAAATAAGATCTTGTCTGTCTGTCTGTCCTGCTATGCGCTTGGTTAATGCTTTGACATATGGGCTTGATGTTTGGCATGAAGTAAGGGAATGCCCGTCTCAGTCTGTTTTGTTGGTGTTTTTTTTTAGCATCACACTTTTTGGAATATTATCACTGTCAACTCAAAGACCACTATATTTTTGGAAAATGTTGACAGATTTAACCCAAATACCTAATTTTGTGGAAAATTTGTTTTATTAGTGTGACCAACGTCGCTCGTTTGAAATAAGATAGTAAGGGGATTTTTTCCTTGAATGAAGTACAAAAAGAATCTAAACTTGACCATTTTTATTGATTTTTGTTGTTTTTAATAATAATCAATATCGACATTTATATAGCGCCTTGTCCGAAGATATCAAGCGCTGTTGCCTATTATTATTACGCTGCCATCAGGAATTCGTCAACAATCATTGCCTTCAATCTAGTCTAGACGGCAGCTGGCCAAGCGCACAGCCCTATCCGCACTTATATTGTCTATTCCCTAAACAGCTTCCCAGATCTCGCCAGGTCACGAGCAATTGAGATTCAGTATCTTGCCCAGGGACCAAACACGCTGAACTATTAGCTGTATATATTACCAACTAAACCTTTTCTGAATCCTTAGGTTAGACATCATAACGTGGTTATACCTTTCACATGATTGATCGATTTAAAAATTTGACCCCTGTACAAACTGGTCGTTCCCCTCTCCTTAAAGCACCATTCAGAAAAAAAAAAAAAAAAAAAAAAAAAAAAAAAAAAAAAAAAACACTTAGTACAATCACTTTTTTAAGGGGCCTCTGTCAGCTGTCAACAGATGTAATCAATCCAACCTTTTGTTGTACTTGGAGTGTTACATGTCTGCTAGCTCCCGGATTAAAAACTGTGTTCGCGTTTGACGGAGTTTCAGGTAAAAATTTATCTTGAAAACATGGAGTACCTCCACGATGAAACCACGCAAAAAGTTTAGCATTTGAATTCGGCAACCCTTTTGTTATGCTAATATGCTTCCGTGATTTACGTGCCGAAGGACATTTCTTACATCGTTACAGGGAACATCAAAAGAGACAATTCACTGCCACACACTATGGCACTGCCTGAGTCATACTCCTTTTCGGCACATTATCGCCATTGCCCTGTCACGCGACAAATTAAAGTGATAAAATTGTTTTTATACCATTCGCTTGACCGGGGCAAGCGTATTTATTATTTTACCTGAAGATTAGTCAATAATACTTTTATTTCTTTTTCATGTCCCTCTTATTATCCGGTATGTCACGTTTTGGAAAATCAATAAAAAAAATAAAAAAAATAAAAAAAATGTGTGTGCTATTTGCCGGTTAAAATTTTTTCGCATGAATCCTTATGTTGAATTTCATTATTATTAACGTTATTAAAGTCCAAAACAATAAATTGAGCATTAAAAAACAGCATAATTTATATCATCTCCATGTTAATTTCTCATTTCTTGACCAAACTTTTTGTCACGTTGGTCGAATTAAACTGCAATATTCAGGTTAGAAAGCAACGACTTTCCACATCGCTGAGTGCTGACTATCCTCGTTTGTACACTTTTCGTTTTCAAATTGCTCTTGCATGACATCTTCAACTCACTTCCCATCAAACTCATGGATTGCAACCATATAAACATTGCATGGTAGGGTTAATTGTCACATACCAATGTCCCAACACTGTCAAAGGACATTAGAGTTGCAAATTTTGCAGGGAGTGAGGAAGGTGGATCGCGATGAGCAGTGACAATACTGGTTCAAGAATCCTTGTTTAATAATATTTTCTGTGAACTTCATATACTTTTTTTTGACAATATCTTCCAATCGTTTTTATAAACTTTTGCATCACGTTTTGTGTTTTTTCCTTGTTAGTGTACGCATTCATTGCACTTTGGACAAATTCTTACGACTACTGTCATTGCTAAAAGTCTAGAGATGACTGTACCTACCTTTGCTGGATCTTCGAATTTGATTTCGAACATTTTAGAGAATGTCTGCCAAGTGGTGAGACGTTGCCACCCTGGAGTATGGTATAACAAGAAATGTGATTTTTACGTCACTAATACATCATCATCATCATCATCTCATCATCATCATCATCATCATCATCATCATCACATCATCATCATATCACGGCCACTAACCATCACCACCACCATCATCAACTAACCACCAACACCGCTATCGATGACACATGCACTATTCACTCCATTGCACAACACATTGCTAATATAACCTCAACACTAGGAAAGGAAAAACCTACTTGAATGCCTCGACCACTTGCGGTCAACGGTATGCTTCCACTGTGGTCGTAAAAACTTCCCTGGGATTCTCTCTTTTTTCTGTTTTACGACCATTTACAGACCGATGCCACACTTCTCATAACGTCGAGCTAGCGGATCGGATGGTACTACTTTCTTCTCTGCTTCTTTCGTGTGGCCCAGGCTGTGTGACCTTCCTGCCAAAGAAATTCGTCGGGTGCGTAGGAAAGGCTGCGGATGCTTGAATTCCCATCTCTGCATAGGTTTGAGGAAAATATACATCAGATTTCTATCGTAGTACATTTGTACTAAAACTGGCTAATTTAACGATAAGCATCATTTATAATGTTATTGTTGGTTAAAGGAATAAGCAGCGATAATGCGACAAGATTAAAAATGTTGAAATCTATTATATAAGTTTATAAATCAGAAATAAAGTGTGTACAATTCCAGTAAACTACTTTAATGTAAGGAAAAATCAGCGAAAGTAATTAAACTTGTGCAGAGAGTGAAAGAAGGTAGAACGTGAACGCAGACGATACTAATGGTTCAAGAATCGCCTTGGCGGGGACAAGTTGTGAAACACGAAATGAATCTTTAAGGTACAACTTATACATACCACAACGTTACACCATTGGTTGAGCTTGATTGGAAGATCCCTGTGCGACTGCACCCACTTTGCATAAGCAGGGTACATAACTGGCATAAAAATTAAATAGGTTACACACATTGATTAAACTATTTCTAAACGGGACAAAACGATTCAGGCTAGATGAGTGTTGTTATAGTGAAAAATATGTGAAAACGTCATTCATACGTATAAATAACTCGGGGTACATCAATGCAGTAATAAAATGGAACAAATTAGAATGTCATTACCGTTTGGAGTGATTTGAGGGTATACGTGTGGGTCAGTGGATAGAACGACCCGTATTATGATACGAAGTGCGGGATCGATTCCATGCGGCTTTTCATTAATAGGCACAAACCTCACTTCTCTCTCTCTCTTCCAGGTGTTCAACCTGTAATGCACCTTTCATTCATTTTATTTTTTCAGTAAGCAAGTTTAGTAGTATACAAACACACGATACTCTTCGGTTATCCGTTAAGATAGTAAACACATCCTATTTATTTGTAAATAATGGCTGGTATCTGAAAGGATACTAACTTTATACCTGGGTTTAAACCAGGTTAGTCCATCAAGACGGGGACCTTTTTCCTTGTCAAATAACTGAAAGTTAAATGGTAAACGTGTGAGAAAAATTTTCCCTCAGCAGCCCATCCCTGAGGAATTTTCTCACGCCGTTACAGCACAATATTAGAGTATGTTGTAAGAAAAACGGTCCCTCTTGTAGGACTAACCCCTGGTTAAACCCAGGTCTAAGTTAGTCTCCCTTTCAGAATACCAAACCATAGTTTCTAGGGTTCCAGCCAGAGTTTAAACGTCCCTCGTCTTGCGTATCCAATTATTAAAATTTTGAATTTGTATCATTCGATGACAAAATACCGTTTCGGCTGGTTGGGACGGACGTGCAATCGCTCTGCCCAAATCAATTCTGCCCAAATCTATTACCCATGCAACCACACAAATTCAAACAACAGTTGAATCACTGCCTCATTACAAATTATAATAAGCAATTATCCGTGCGCTTATTCATGACAATGTCCACGCTTTCTCAATTTTATTTCGCGAGTAATAATACCCTTTCTACTATAATGAATCAGTACTATTGGGAAAAATAACACAATTGGGTTGTCAAAATGCTATTAGCACAACCTTAGATAAACGTTCTGTGGACGTGTTCTTCCGTGGATCCAATACATAAACAACTATAACTTTCTATCTTTGAATAAACAGAAGCAAACACCTAAAGTGAATATTTTGAAACCCTAAAAATTTACAAATACGTACGAAAAACCATTTCAGTAAATAGGCACATAAACTATAATCTATACCTCTGGTGCAAAATCAGCAACGTGTTCTTTCTCTTTCTCTCCAAGCGTTTTTGGATACAAATCAATTGGGACAATAACAATTCTCCCACGCGATTTTTTTCTTGATCTCAGCGTCGAAGAATGCCTTGATTTTGTCCTCAATATGCGAGTACGGACCCACGGTCGGAGAATATAGCATCCACTACATCATGTATTCTATCATCCTCAGCCTTCACACTGACCTTTTTTGACTTATTTTGAAAAGATGCATTACAGAATTAAAAAAAAAATAATCAAAGATAACGTGCAATTCCAGATATATGTTAATGTTTTGAAACTGACGTAATGGTGCCCATATAGAAGAAACAGAATGTCGCGGTTCTCGCCTTTCGTGCTCGCTATATTCAAAGAATATAAGCTGTGGGCCGCCCAGCCTATCTTACAACTTGACCTCACATGACCTTTGACGTTTGAACGTGACCTTTGACCTCATCAACAAATGAGGGATCTCATATTGCACCTATGACTCAAGTTTGAACTTCAACTTTTCAATGTTGGGCAAATTTTACATTTGTAGCCTATTTTTCAACTTGACTTCACATGACCTTTGACCTTGGCACATGACCGTTGACCCTCATCAACATATGAGGGATCCCATGGTGCACCTATGACACAACTTTTCAATTGAGGTCAATTTTTAACAAAACTTAACAATTTAATGACACACATACATACATCCACGCACACACACATCCACACGCACAACGGATTGCTAAGTGGTCCTGCCAGCTATAGCTGGTGGCCCACAAAAAGACCAAAATAGAGCATCGTGTTTGGTATATTTGACGAATTGTGCTAATAGAAGCTTTGCATTTGCGGAATATAAACAGTAAAATTGTGCCTCCATTTATATAGTTGAACACACGGCAAACAGAAGAATTCTTCACCCTCAACCCCGGTGATTTATTTCGCACTGCGCCAAACCTACTTTAAGCCACACGGCCTTAGCACAATTTAGAGATTTGCTGATTATTTGTGCCCATAAATACACCATAAACCATTATCAACTTCCTGGAAAGCTTGTATTTATTAGTACCTACACTGTAAAAAAATTACAGTGTAATTTACAGTAAAATACTGTACAAAATTAAAGTGTTTGGCTTTAAATTGGAAATGCAGCAAAATACTGTAAATTTTATGTCTAAATTTCGAGGCGTATATAATGACTAAATTTAAAAGCGGGGCTTTTATTCAAATTTTAATGAGTATCCACATTATTATACACCATTATTATTTTTTTAATTATACGATTAAATACTAAAGTTTACAAGAAAAATAATGTAAACTTTACAGGAAAATTCTGCACTGTTAAAAATTACCGTAAAAAACGTCGTTTTAAAGAGACATGAGGAGATTTCCAGAAAGAATTAAGCGCCCCAATTTTTTTCGAACCCGGGTTTTTTGCATATTTGGAACGCATTCCAATGTATTAGATCACACCTGAAGTGAATAAGCCGAATACGCCGTCTTTATGTAATAAGATGATGATTTAGTACTTTCTGTCGTGCACGACAGAAAGTCAAAGCACGGTGTTCTATGAGGACAATTACGATAGTCAGGCAAGTTCAAAACTAGGTTTGCGTTTTTCTTTCGTGCTTGTTTGTCCAATAAACCTTCGAAACGTTCTCGGTAGGTGGTCTACATCCGATCAAGTGCAATTTGAGAGAAATTTGTATCCTCAAAAAAATCTCGTGTCACTTTAACTGGTAGATGAGACTTACAACGTGCAAATAACTGTAAAAACCGTCGTTTTAACTGCCCGTTAAAACGACGTTTTAAGGTCATTTTAAACAGTGTGGCAGCAATTCTTCCAAAAAACGTCTAAATACAGCTTATACAGCTAGGTTTTCATTCAAATTTACTGTATATTTTGCAGTTTGATGTAATATATTTTACAACGAACTGTAAATTTTACAGTATATGCACAGTAAAAATTTGTGGGTAGGCCTACTTAGTTAGGGTGTACGTCAGTGTTTCTTTATTCTCCACATCATATTCACAATCTTTGTAAAAACTTAACAAATATATATGTTTTAAAGTGTTTTAATTAAATCAAAATAACGTGTTAATTATGGTCAATTTGCACATAACGAAAGGCGATTTATTTAGTGGTGTACAACCAATTACTGCAATGCGACAGGATAACTGCGCGCTACCGTATGGGTCCGTGCAGGCAGCCCAATAGGGTTTGGTACAATTTCTAGGTAAAACCATGAAAAATCTAATTTAGGCACTATGACATCACAGTCTTAATCCACCTTCCACCTGGCATAGGCACATTGCTTTCATAACAATAGCAATGGTATGCTAATCCAAGGCAACACACTGGCAGTGTGCTAGTTTGGTACAATGACATCACAGTCTTAATCCACCTTCCACCTGGCATAGGCACATTGCTTTCATAACAATAGCAATGGTATGCAAATTCAAAGGCAACACACTGGCAGTGTGCTAGTTCAGTACAATGACATCACAGTCTTAATCCACCTTCCACCTGGCATAGGCACATTGCTTTCATAACAATAGCAATGGTATGCTAATCCAGGGCAACACACTGGCAGTGTGCTTTCAAAATCTGTGCCAAAAGCAGCTGGAATGTGGATTAAGACTGTGATGTCATAGTGCCAGGCTAGTACGAAATTAGACATTTCCTGCTTAGCCTAGAAGTTGAACAAAACTCACACTTCAGAATTGTCTTCAAATATTAAAAAGTGCTTGGATGAGATTTTTATTTTATTGTGTCTAAATATTGTTTCATGCCACCTACATGATGGAAAATCTTTTAAACAAAAGGCGCTTTAAAAACGTTTTAAAGTGCCCTTTGAAAATAAATCGGTGGTGACGAAAATTCCTGATCAATGTTCTGATTCGCAGCAACACAAATACATAAGTCTGTGTACCATTTACATTCCAAGCTCTATGAACGTACCCTATGTACATATCATGATAGCCTTGAATGCGATGCGCCCGATGAGGTAAACGTTTTGTGTAGAAGTCCCATGGATGCAAATGAGGTATTACAATTGATTCCGTCATGCGCTGTATGACGTTGTGCAGTAGCGCTTGATGGAATGAATGGCAATACCCCATTTGCATCAATGGGACTTCTATATGAAACGTCTACCCCCGATGTACACAATGGTATTGAATCTTACCTGTGAATACCACTCGCTAAGATTTTTGTCTTTCTCTACTTCAAGTCCCAGTCTTGTTTGTTTCTTTGACACATCATCACCAGTAGTTGATACTATTTCATCAGTCTCTTTCAAATCCTCTTTAGGGCCACTCATAGTTATTGCAGTTTTTGCTTTTTTATCTTCTATGATTTTATTGCGAAATAAATCTTAACTGTAAAAAAAGAACAGGCAATTATTATGACAAAGGATATGAAGGCGACGAAACAATGAAATAAGTCTATCCTTTTCTGCATACACTGCACCCTGTTAAAATGTCCGTAATATTTTTTTAAATATTTCGTATTTTTCGGATTTCTTTTGTGAAGTATAAATAGTTTATTCTAATTAGTGAGATTACAACCAACGTCATCTATACACCTAATAGGACACATCTATATCTACGCGTATATATTCTGATCAACCACAAACGTAAAGCTTTTCAAACTCACGTTAAAGTTCTGTTCCGTATTCCGTATTCCGAAAATAAAGCGTCTGTCAACAAAGTTTCAAGACACTTTTTTTTTCATTTCCTAAAATAAACAAAACTTGATCGTGGTTTTGGAGTCTGAGGTAGTGATTGAGTGTGACTGACTGGGTGTTACCCCTTTTGAGAGGTGATTTCTTGGATCGCAGCAAGACGACCGACAGCGAAATTCCAGATTTTTAAGGGAAAATACGGAATACTTCAAAAAATTTTCGGAGCCCATAATTTTACGGATATTTTTAACAGCGTGATATTTTTTTGTCTGATTTGCTTCATTGTATGAGGAGAAGGTGATTTAGGAAAAGGAGGTATTAGGCCAGGCAAATTAGGACAAATTATGCCTTAACCCACAAATTGCAAATGAATCAGTGCCTCCAGAAATATATGAAAACACCTTTAAAGGAAATATGTCAAGATTTTTTGTTCAAGCTCAGTTTGACTTCATTCATAAATATATGTACATACATCACGGAATTCCCGAAAAAATAATTACAATTTGATGTAAAATAAAAAAACATAGAGGCATTTTAATTTGTGCTTTTGACATACGAAGAAAAACCGGGCGGTTTTTCGCAACGGCTTCATTGATCAAAAGCGCCCCAATTTTGCTCTCCTCGTGACGTTAAAAGGATGCCAAAAACATCGTGTTGACTCGAATTGTATTGATGACACGGTAATATGATGTATTAATGAAGTAATAATAAAATTTGAAAATAAGTTACAAAGGAATATTGTGTTTCATGTCGTTGTGTTTAATTATTATGATATAAAAACATCGATCGCCAGCAGTTCACGCGAATAGGAAAGTGGCAACAATGCGATATGATGGTCACAACCACGTAAATTATGGATGGTCATCACTTTGACGTCCACCCATTTGCCTGCGATGTGGATCTGTCGCGAATCGTTTTCGAGTAAGCATGGCGGAAAATTAAAAGGGCAAAATATCAACAAATGTGGCAATTTCAACTTATGTTGATTTATATGTAATCTAGTTACTTAAGGCTGTCCATCCATCCAAATTTTCCACAATATCAGATCATGCATATTTCCTTTAAAAACAACAATCAAACAACAACAAAATCGATAAGTGGATATGTATGTTTAAGGCGTAAAAATAAAATTGAAAGGTCAAAAACGAGTCAAAAGTATACCAACATCTTAAGTCAGCTTTAAGGAATTAAAAAAGGTATAGTTGCCCTATATTTGAGTCAAATGGTTCAAAATCCACAATGGGAATTGAAGTAACATTTCAACTATATCCGTTAGTTATAAAACAATGGTGTCATATTGTTAGTCTAATGGTACAGGAGCACGTTTAGGACATTTGTATAATTAGAATGAAAAATGTGATTTGGGGCTACAGCGGTTATGGGAGGTCATAGTCGTAGATCTTATATAGAACTGTAAACAAAGATTCCATACACCCATTAGATTGAGTTTGACTAAATGAACAATTTAAAACCGGTCATTCTGAAAATGTTACCCCAGTATGACCTTGAACTTTTTTTTTAAGTGCCTTTTGTACTAAAACTATAGATCGCAGATAGGGGAAACTAAACCTTTTTTAAACCTTAGGAGTAGCCCAATAAATTGAATTTGAACATGTCTAATTTTTTAACCCTGTACAAACTTTGCCCTCTTATTTCTACATGTTCCACTAAATTGATTAACACCAAAATTGTTTCTTTTGTTTTGGGTCAAATCATAAAAACTATACCCCCTTTACTTATGTGTGTTTCAGCCTATTCACAGTCAAATACACTAATGCGGCTGACTCCACTTGACACAATGGGTAGACAAGATATTCTTGGTGTTAATTTTACACCAATGTGAACTCGCGCAATTTTAGATTAGTTGAAATTGAGAAGTTCGTAATATCAGGTTCTGATGGAGCAAATGAAAATATATCTTTTCAAATATAGACCGGTGGTAAAACTTTGAGGATGCGTAGGTTAATTGAAACGCAGATACTACAAGTTGTACCTTAAAGCCGTAAATAGTATGGCACTATTTACGATTTGGGTATTGCGTATGCTCATAATGCAGTACCAAGACACGTTACTCTTTGTAACTCGCTGTTGTAAAAAAAAATACAGCGTTCATGTGTCGTCTGCCATCGCGGTTTGTGAATGGGGACAAAGGCCACATGAGGTCACCAACATGTGGAAACTACATAAGGTCATTGTATCTAAGTGTCATGAAAATCGATGGATACACCAAGCAATTTTATAATTCTGACATTTTGGGGCTACAAAGGTTACATGAGGTCACCGAGGTCACATGAGGTCACCAACATGTACGGGACTACCCAAGGACCACTGCATCAAAGCGTCATGAAAATCAATCGCCATATGTGGATACACCAAGCAATTTAATTCTGTCCTTTGTTGGACCACAAAGGTCACATGAGGTGACCAAGGTCACATCAGGCCACCAACATAATATTTTCTACCGAAGATAATTGTATTTAAGAGTCATTTCAAAGTTTGGCTATTCTGGCTCATCTATGGTCAAATGTTGATCTTTTTTGTGAAATGATGACCTTTTTATCTTTCTCCATTCTCTGTCAGACCCCGGGGGAAATGAATTACATGGTTAGTAGAGGCTTGTTCCCTCCTAAAACATACCTAAGTTTGGTTATGCCAGCTCGTTTAGAAAAAAAAAATTATTTAGAATCCCTGAATAAACTTGGAACATTGCCAAAATATTAGCCTTTGTTGCGGGCTCAAACATGTAAATCGTATGAATAGTAAATCTACTATACTGCCCGGATAAGAGATAATAGTATCCGTAAAGGATATTACACGAGTTGCTCTCCGTTCGTGGCTGAGAATTGGCTGAGGGGCGTAGCCCCGAAGCCATTCTCAGCCACGAATGGAGAGTTACGAGTGTAATATCCGACTTAACACACATCTGGGACGTCA
>JAMKCH010032308.1:0-16002 GCA_023653785.1 Ophioderma brevispina | reverse complement strand
AGAATGAACTATATTACCATATAAAGCACAAAAATACATGTTATGCATTTTATATTTGTTAGGGTTACTTGTATCATTTACCATAGGTTCCTTCAGTAAATCGCTACATGATGTTATAAAATATATGCTCCAATGGCCTACTATAATTTGCAAGATTTTTTTAATTAAACTTATTTATTTGTTATGCACTAGGTGTATGCATTATGAAATTCAGAATCACGGTAACTTAAATTAAGATTTTTCATTTTTGTATGGGCTTCCGTTAGTGCATAAGGGGGGGGGGGGGGCCTCCTAGGTACCCAACGTAATTAACGCAAAAAAACGACGCGATGGATTTTGAATTTTTTTTTGCACTATGCAAGCGCAAACTACTAAAAGTTAGACAAAATACAAAAATATAAACAAATCATATTGAAGCGTTAAAATCGCCGGCTGAAAAACTAAAGTTGGGTACTAGGAAACCCCCCCCCCCCCTTATGCCAGTTAAGTGTTAAAGGGCACGTCGTGATCATAGCCTGTCTATCCGACTAACACACCGATGTGAGGTCACTGATCACTAGATTCGATCTAGTCTGGATTGAAATATCGAATTGTGTATCTTCTGTCGGTAAAGGACAGCAATTATATCATCACAGTCACCAGTGGTCAACTATGATAAGAACCATGCTCTTATAATAAGGTGGGTGGTAATTAGTGACTAAAGGAACCCAGATTAGATTTGTTTGCAGAGTACTCTAAATAATCATGTGCCTCCATTCGTTTTGGCTTGTGTTATTAGTTTGGTTTTCAATTTTTGTGGTTTCAAAACCACTACTTGTATTTTCTTTGTTGTAATATGGCGCTTTTTTTCTGTTTAACTTTTACCGCCTTGATAAAGACTTTGTGCAGAAGTCGAACGCTTGGGCAGAGGGAGTGTTGCTGTTTTGGACAGATGTATCTTATTTATTGGTGCAACACTGTATCGTTTTACACGATCCCCCTCTCTTTGTGGAAAATGGTCGTTTGGCGACCTGTGGGACACTCGTGGATATATATATTTATCTATTATTATATTATGGTAGTAGGATAGTAGTTTTTTATATTATTTGAATATTAGGGTAGGGAGGGAGGAGTAGGGGGGATGTGACGAGCAGGGAGGAGGGGGGAGGAGGGAGGAGGCAGGAGGGATTATTATATTATTATTATTATTTTTTTATTTATTTTTCTCTTCTCTTTTTTCCTTCTTCTTTTTCTCTTTTTTCTTCCTCTTCTTTTTCATGTGTCCTTGTAGTACAACGTTGCAGGGGTTTTGCCCTCGCACACGCGCGTAGCCCAGTAATTTTTCCGCGCGTTTTGCTATATATGCCTCCCCTGCCGCGCTTATACGCATTGGTTACGCGACCCGCTTCCTGTTTTTACACACCACACCATATTATTATATATTTGATATTATATATATATATATATATTATATATATATATATATATATATATATATATATATATATATATATATAAATGAATACATCGGGTTATCCGGTTATATCCAGATCATGAGTTCCAAGGTCCACATCGTATCTGAGCCTCTTTTTAAAATTCTTGGATCGGGTACTTTAAGAGAGGAAAAAAACAAACATAATCTGATTTTTACCGGTAGTTGCGAATGATCGGAAACTATGGCAATGTTTCTAGTATATGAAGAGCGTCAGGGGATTAGTTCATTTGCCCCTGGGCAGTAGCAACATTTGTAACACATCTCAAGGTTAAAAAAGGTTTGAGTGATTAAATAGTTTGACCAAACCTGACAGGAACCCCTGTTAAGTGCCGCAAATAATGCCCTAAGGATTGGGTGGTCAAGTAAAAGATTACAAAGGCGTCAATTTTTAAAATAATCTAAAGTATATCATTATTTGTCTAACCATAGGATTAAATAGGTCTAGTTGGACTATATACGACGCTTAAGTCTAGGAAGTTAAGGGTTTAAAAAAACATAAATCAATTAAAAGGGCAATGGCAGTGGTAAGGGGTCAACCTTAAAGTTACTTGATTTTTTGATAAAAATAGTGAAAATTGTTGGTGGAGCTCAAAGATTGAAAATAAAGGAATAGTGTTTTGACTGTCTTAAATGCTTAGTTACCAATGTAGGGGGCCCAAAGGCCAGCGTCCAATGTATTTTTATCCCTACTTATTTAGCAAGCATTTAAGGACACTTCAAAAACTATTCGTTCTTTTAATTCCTATGGCTCCATCATACTTTCACCAAATCGGTTGGCGATTTCAAACCTGACCCCTGTACAACTGAAATTTGTCCTTTTTATTGATTTTTTCTTTTTCGCCTATTAACTCCCAAACTTAAATTGCAGATAGTACAAATATACCTTTTTGAATTCCTTACAGATAGACACATAATATGATATAGTTTTCAACCTGACTACTGGGTCACATTTAAAACAATTGACCCCGTATAAAACCTATTAGACCCCCTCCTTAAGGCACCCTTTGCGGCCACTTAAGAGTCAAGTTTCAGGGGTCCCTATTAGGCTGTCTACATATTTAATTCACTCACCTTTTGATCAAGATCTGTTACAAATGTTGTAGCTCCCACGCTAATAGACCAGTACGGCAATGTTTTGTAAACATGTTAGGGCCTGGTATCTTGACCTAGGTTGGTCTGACTGTTACACACTAGGCAATTGTATCTTTTAGAGTTTAATACTATGGGCCATAAAAACGATACGCAGGAATGGATTCGCAGGCGACGAAAGAAGATAGTGAAGTAGGAGTTAACTGGTTATTGGGGAAAACGCGAAAACGTGTTATAAAATTCACAAAAGATAACACATGTACTACTTTCTTCTTACAATAGAAGGAATTTTCCTTTTTTAAATGATAGTTACACAATTTGCATACTGAATTTATGTTTCATTTCCGTAATTCGAGAACACTGTATGCTCGACACAAATCCTTACTTTTAAGCCTTTCAAATCGGAAGAACAGGAAATCGTGATATTAATTACCTTTATTATATTGACTTTTCAATTACGACCTCATCCCATGAGAAGTTATGCGGAACTATTCTGTTCACCTAAGATGTTAAAAAGACAAGGGTGCTATCCCACAGGGAAAAGCAACTCAATAAAGTAAGATGTAACAGAAAGAAAATCTAATACAATCTACGATCTTTTCTGTGTGTTATTGATCTCCTTGGGTTTCGTAGTAGAATTCACCAAAGTACATTCTTCAAAAAGAAATATAAAGGTTCACTCGTGAACGAGGAAATGATCAAAATGGAGAAGCTACTCTTAGTATTCATGGGGGAGAGGTACAGGGTTGGAATGCAATAGGCTCCAGTGTCGGCTAAAGATTGTGACGTGGGATTGAATGGTATCACACACACATCCACCATACATACCCCACCCAACACACGTCATACCCCATACACCCAAATCTACCCTATTACATAACAGCAAAAACACCACACACCATTGTTTTGAAGGGAAGAAATGTATACCCAATACTATAGGCGTTACCGTTATATTATTAAACTTTGTCACCTGAGCCATTTTGTCAACAAACTACTTCGTAGGGGAGGTGATTTCCTTACTGAACATTGATTCCTTATAAATTGGTACCACAGGATGGCTAGAGGTTCTTCGTTCTTTGGCATAGAAATAAGTACCACCATTTACATATGACGTATTATATCGTCATAAAGTTGAGGAAAATAGAGATCTACTGGATTTAGGGTGAAAAATTGATATTTCGCAATTTTAATGACTCTAAAACGTATAGCCCTGAACGCTCGGAGTGTATAAAATGAGTCACTTCGCATCACGTAGAGCCAAAAATGAGCATGAAAGTGGATATTCTTAATTGTTGGGTGAAAAGAAATTCTCCCTTCTACCACTGGTGTGATGGATAGCGACAGTTTTGGCTGACATGCAAAAATTTATGTCTTAATTCTTGACGCAATGTAGTTCATGTTGGTATATATTTTTCAATAAATGGACATGGAGGGACCATAGCTACCAATGGACCGTTTCAAGTGTCTATGAATTACTGCGTCGTACTAGACTGTATTCTCTCCCGGGTGAGTGGTTTACCACGTCGGTCCATCAATTTTGGGATCACCCTGTACTTTACCTATATCCATGTGGATGGTTGTTTTTGTATGACAATGGAGCGTAAAATTTCAATTGGCATGTTACATTAAATAATTTGTACTACAAGCAGGCGAAAAAAATGACAGGGGCGTGGTGGCAACCATAACCTCCGGGTGGTCATGGTTAATTAGGATGAAAAAAGGGCGTTCCGGTGTCTCTAAGATCTAATGTATATTTAAATGTCTCCACAAAGGAGGCACCATAAGGTGTGAAAAAAATGTGCATTCGTACATACTTTATAATTCCGATGACATTAAAACGCTTATTCCGATGGAATAACCTCAATGGGAAATTTACGGGGACAAAAGACAGGCTTCTTCCTAGTCGTACTAAGAAATTGTCGGTGTGTTTGGGCCTATGAATTGCACAAAGACATAAACCCAACCACATACCCACACACCCCCATTAACACATCAGAAAAAATAAAGAGATAAATAATATGCAACTGCCTGATGAAAAAACACATCAGACTTTGGAGAGGAGAATGCCATTGGCATAGTCAGATTATTGATGCTGTACCGCTCTGTACAAGTCGCCTGGTCACCATAATTAAATAAACGGAAATTTTCTTGTGAAATAATTGCTATTTTAAACAGTAACTGGCTTTATAATTATATTCCCCAATTCATTCTTTATCATTTCCAATGGCTGTTGAATTAAATGTGACTTTTTCATCGAGTCGTAATTTCAGTGAATCTACGGACTTGTCAATGGCTGTCAAATTGGGTTCCGGCTGGTTAAAATATCGGAAAGAACAACTTTCACACTATGGATTAATACATAAGCGTAGCAAATCCAAAATTTCAAGAATATTGACCACTTTCCGGTGAACTAAAAGCAATTGAAGGCCTTCTTCCGCACCGCCATGTCGAAAATGCCTGTATCGAAGTGTACTAGCGAGAATATGTGAAGATCTTAACACCTAAAGCGTTGCTTGAAAAGCAACATTGATTTTGTCATGGTGTTGTGGAAAGCGTTAGATATGTTGATTGATTTTACTACACGCACACATCAAATTGGAGACGCCTTTTTGCAATCCGCCAAGCGACGCAGCCAATTCTTTACTCTGCATTTGTGTCATTACCTGATGAAGTGTATTGGGGGAAAAACAAAGTGCCAGTCGAAATGAATCACAAATAGAGGCGTTTATCTGGTTAGGGTGTGTGGTATAGAGCTATGGACATGGCTTCTATTTTCGAAGGAGTTTTGTTCCTTAGTGTCTATTAAAACTCAATTAGGAATAAATGATATTAACTATTAATAAGGTATTGGGCATGTTTGTATTAACATAGAACATGTGGATGGCATTTCATTTGCATTCATACAAAAGGTCATTTTCATTTACATATTAAATCACAAAATAGTACCATGTGCGTCAGTTTAAATTATGAACCTATATTTTTTTTTTTTTTCGTTACGATCTTATACGTTTTACCAACTTCCTATTAGTCAGGAATATAAAAAAATCTGGGAACTATTCCTTACCAAAAACTTTCTTCACCAATGTGTTTATGAGGTGTCCACAAACATTTCAAACATTTAAATCAACTCCCCTAGGGGAACCCGTGGCAGGGGTCAATGACTTTTTCAATGTCAAATGGCCTTAATACTTACATTCTGGGTCACCGTATTGAAAGGAAGCATCAAAATATTCAGAAGTAGGCTTATTTTTAAAGCTACAACAACAAATAATAAAATTAAAAAAAAAAAAAAAAAAAAAAAAAATATTCCACAATTTTTGAGCAAAAACGTATTGTTTTGTTTATTGTCTTTTGTGGGTAAAATTGAATTTCTGGTCTACAATTCGTTTTCTGGTTGGATATTCCTTCGTTTATTTTTGTGAAGTTTCGGCAGAAAACTTCCCCAGATAGGCAGGGCCTTAATGTATTAAAGTCAACATCGCATTGAGGATGAATCATTGCGTGATAGCCAGTGATAGTGAAATACCAAGTGATGATCAGGTGGTCTCCATGGAGGTTGGGGATGCAAGCTCAACCCGTGCAATCACTCAATTTGTTGGAGACAATGTAGATTTGAACATTGTTTCTAATTACGGGAACACCCCCTTTCACTTCAATGGGTTGGATCAAAGTCACCTCTCCCGGCCGCACCTTCTTGCAGATGATCGAACGACGCCGTGTCAGCAGAGTGAAAGTTGATTCACCGACAAGGCTAGATCCTGAAAGGCAGCTGAAGTGAAGATTCTCCATTCAAATCACAATAGAACAGACAGGATGACGCCATCACTTTCTTTCCTAACTCGCTGAGCTCTCCTCCTCCATGGACCAGGACAAGCACTCCTCTCCCCGGGAGACATGACGCTGTTGGCAGCAGGGTGTGTAAAAAGCCCAGGATCACGATATGAGCACCCCAACTGGAATGGCTGGATGAAGAGCATCCATGCAGATAATGCCAAGCAGAGCACGCAGGGTCGACTTCCTGCCGGTCATCGAAGGCGGCCCTAATGCCACAGGACCATCCTTTACCACACTCAAAGATGCATGCGCCTCTCCGGTGACAAAGTCGCCAAGGACCTTCGATCCCCCCATACCTTGCTCAAGGCTGTGGATATCATAAAGCAGGGCAATCTAATCCATCATTCCAAGGTAAGGGCACTGTGTGTGGTGGGTGTGCATGGGTTATGTTAGTTCATGTAAGGTAATATTAGGTTAGATTCTGTAGTTTTTTATCACTTTTGGATGTAATTAACTGTTGGTGTATGTATTTTGGTGTATTTTAAACCATTGTAAGATTAAACACCCCTACCTCTTCTGTGCGGGCACGGATTGAGCATTACAAAACTGACAATTAGGCCATCATGTTTTTTGCAGTGTCTTATATTGATGAATTCCTGTAATACAAATATATATTTCTATTTCTTTTTCTCTTCCTCTCTTCTCTCTCTCCTCAGGTTGGGTGGGTTTCATCTGCTAAAGTCCTACCTCGGGTCCTTGGGTAATATCATGGCTGTTCTGAATCCTAGAATTGATCCAGCTGATCTTCCAGGGAGTACGACGCGGCCGACCACATCCTGAATGGAGGGTGTTTTGACAAGGCCGATCCGCGCTCACCTTCCTAATATAGGCACCATCTGTCAACATCATGAAACACCCTTCACTGAGGAGGAGCATTTGTGAAATGAGGACCTGTTTATGAGACAGTATTGATGGGAAGATGGGATGCCAGACACACACAGCACCAGTAGTTGCAGTGTTTGAACAGAGGTTTTGAACAGCTTTCAAAGACCCTCGCACGAGAAAAGGAGAAGAACGCCTGCACTCTGGTGCAGTATATTACATGGTCGTATGTCATCAAGATCTTCATTAGAACTGAACGACTTGCAGACCATGCTGGACCCTCTCCTGCATTGTTACGATGATGCGGACCCTTTTCGCCCTGCGGGGCCTCATCAAATACGCTAAGGGCGCACGGCTGTATTGTCAGCTGATGAAGCAACTCGAAACCTTCGCCTAGATACAAGCAGAAGTTTGAAAGTTTCAATCATCAACTCACTGCCTACGGAATCACGTTGTCCGTTACTCTTTGCCTATAGATTGGTCTGGCACCTGGTGTGACATCTGTATCGAGCAGACACTGATGAAGGGGGGCCAAGTCAAAGGTGTTTTGAGCAGCTGAAGGATGAGAATAAGTGGATTCTGGGCCACAAGTGCTGGGAAAAAAATACACCACCCTCATCACTTCTCCGCTGTTCACCCATCGCATTGGGACGGTGTCAAGAAACATGATCTACTCCACAAAGACCTTGGCAAAACACGGATGCAGGCGATACGCGAAGCAATTGGAACTTGCCCCCAAGTGGTTTGAGGAGACCAATCCATTCGATCACCAGTCGATTTGCTGTATCCTTCTCCACGGGTTCACGAGCAACAGCAGATGACACGTCAACGCGGAGAGAGCGGCTGAAGTAAGGAGGGAGATGCAGATAAAGCTGGGCGGAAAGTCAGTGACATCGACCATGCGTGAAGTACAGGTACAAGGCCCTGTCATCGGCATCAGAAGACTCCCAATGTCAATGAAAAAGGTTCACCTAAACTCCCTGAGTTGTTCACCGACTGATAATTTTCGCCAACGGATGAAGACATTCGAGACCAGCTTAAGTTTGAGCTCACTCCCCTTTCCCCTTGTCCTTGTTCAGCACAAAGATCAGAAAGAACAAAGCGAACAAAGCAGGTTTTTCCAAGACCAGCCTGAAGGAGTTAATGTAGATCCGCTTGACCTCACTGACCAAGCCTGCTCCACTCTAGTGGTTGATGGCGGATGGCGTCTCTACATGGTGAAGTGGGTACAAGGTCAGACTTGGCAACAGATGCCAACAGTACCTGAGCTACGTGCAGAGTGTCGCGTCCGTCCGGTCTCCGAATATACTGTGGTCTTCGATGGCTATAACAGCTCGCCAACAGATCACGACCACATCCAGCGTACCAAGAACTCCTGCTGTGATCTACAGATTCGACCAGATGTGATACTTTGGACCCCAAAGACAAAGTTCATGGATTTACTCATAACAAGAGTGAGCTCATCCATCTCCTCTCTTCAACATTCCAGAAATGTCAGATCACAGCGGAGCAGTGTGAATGAATGCTGAACTTCGATTGTGAGAGCGGGGCACTGGCTGCTGCTACAGAGATGGCTCTGTTGAGGTCCAGTAATTTTGTGTAGGTAACTAACTTGTGCCTCGAATATTGATTACTTCTTTTGATTTTTTTCTGTCTTGATAATAGCTTTTCAATTGTTTCAGTTCACCGTGTTTGCAAAGTTTAAGCCGCATTGCTCTATTCTATTCTAATTTCAGGTGCTGGAGAGGACGCGGACGTGCATGATTATGCGGTACACCATAAGCGTCCAAGCACCAACCATCCACTCTTCCCCACTCGAGGGCTCTCACGATGTTCAGGAGGATCGAGAAGCTCTCCAGAAAGACAGAGGCGCTACTTGCTCTTCTTTACTCACCCTTCAGCGGTTGTGATTAATCGGTTTTCTGCACATAATCTGGGCCACGGAAAATCAATTCTATTTGAACAGGTTTTGGTTCGGGATATATTGATGACATTGGACATCTTTCCTTGACGTACGGGGCTACTAAGAGTGGTGATCAGGGCTGGTATTGCGGATTTTCCATACAATTTACCATTAACAAGGCACTGGTGAAATTCGATACAACATATTCTCGCGGAAGGAAACAGACGCGGCCGGGCTGATCAAACCAGAGACTCTACCCCAACAGAGGTGCAATCTGGCAAAATTCACTACGGTGCATGTATCCTCCAACCCCGGGACTGGATGTTCTGCAGAGCAGTCTTTGGACAATGACTATGGATGGACAGCAGGGGTTCGTGGTTATGAACCAGTCCAACAGTAAGATCCCTGCTCCGGAGGAGCTGCCCGGTTCACAACTGTAAATTGTAGGTATGGAATGCAGCAACAGGCGGTGGCAGCGCAATAAAATTGTGTCCAGTGTAGCTCAGCATGCGAAAATTGTTAAAGGCCTTACATGTATGAACTGTATCCCTGATGATGAAGAGTCTGAGACGACTCAGACCTCGACTCCTGAAGTATTTTGAATTATCGATTTAACCCTTACAAACACATTGGTGAAGAGATCTCCTTGGTAAGGAATTTGTTTTGAAAATTAGTGGACAAAACCAAAAGTGGAGACCATGGTAAACCGATTCCGGATTCCCAGTTATTGTATTACAAAGTTTTCAAAAAGGAAACAAAGTCAATGACCTTTCATAATTTCAACTTTATAAATACCAGAATGTTTTTACTTATAATAGTCATTAAGGCTCCACACTACTGGAAGTTTTCTGGAAACTTTCAGAAAATCACGAAGGAATAATCAAACCAGAAGACCGGAAATTGTAGACAGAAAAGTTAATTTTTACCCAAAAAAATGAACAAATTTACGTTTTTTTGCTCACATTGTGTAATATACTATTTAACAGATTGAATTTGTTTTTAGGTATCACCATGTTGGATGTTCATTAGCTTTAAAATAGAGCCTTACTTTTGAATCTTTTTGATGCTTCCTTTCGGATACTTTGACCCTCATGTACATATAATAAAATTTTTGACCTTGAGAAAGTGCAAATTGACCCCCTGCCGCGGGTTTCCCCTAGGGGAGTTGATTTAAATGTTTTGAAAATGGTTGGTGTACACCTTTGTGCAGAAATTTCTTGGTAAGGAATTCGTTCCACAGATTTGCCAGATTTCCTGATAATTATTCCCTGACTATATACATTTTTTTTCTGTTTGAAATGTTGTTTGTTTGTTCTATTATGAAAACGAACGAAATCTTCAAATGAAGCAAAACTAAAAAAAAAAAAAAATACCTAAAGACCAATTTTAAAACAAGAAGGAACAAATAACTTTTTCTTGGCGTATATAAAGTCCAGAGATCTGTCTTACCCACTTGGCTGTAATTTATGGCGCAAACATTAGCCTAGAGGGTAGTTTTGAAAAGTATGTCACCTATGCTATACATTAGGATCATATCGCGAGTAAATTTATCACATACTAGTCAGCTGGTGGTATCAATATAGCACTAGTGTAAGAACTAAAAACCCACATGCGATGGTTCTTGTAGTTTTTAAACCTTACCACACTCCCAACGGGTCGGTGCACTCTATAATTTCATTGCCCTAGATATATTCAAATTCCTGGTTTTATTCTTACAATTAAAAACTTATCCATCTAGGGAACTTTAATTACCTTCACAAAACCAAACCGTCAAATGAAAATCACTATATTTCCACGGTACATTGCATTTTGATGAAGTTACAACTCAGGTCTTAAAATGAACTTAAAATCATATTTTAAACCCTAATAAAATTTCGTTTCACCGTTTCGTTTAGTGCAAAAATCTTCTTCCTAATATTTTTAAGGACCAAAACTCTAATTTTTCACAGAGTTGTTACTTATGACGTTCACTGCTTTCAAAATTTTAAAATCGGGTCCGCTTCTTGAGTTCTCAAGTAACGGACAGATGATTTACTGGTAATTTTTAATAATCTTAAAATGTCTTGATAATAGATAACATAACCGGTTCTCAATTTGACGCTTTTCATCACCAAAGAAATGCTTAGTGCGTTGTGTCTAAATGCCTTGCTAATCCTTTTTAGCAACAAAATGGCAAGAGGTTTTCATATCCAGAACTCTCACAATGTTGATCTCTAAATGACTTACGAAACCTTCCCGGACCTCTCATTTAAAGAAAACAAAAACTTTTTTAATGTTACAGCAACGATCCTCATTCTGTTGACCAGTACAACACACTATTGGGGTCGGGATAAATCGACGTTAGGGGGCGAATTTTAATGTCTGTGTTCCAATCTCAAAGTTGTACTTTCTACTCTAAATTACTTTGTTAATTTTGTTTGCGTGTGTAGCTTTGTCGATCCTAGAAACAAAAGATCCATCACTACACTTCAATATTGTCCATTGGTATGTTCACTTTAACCCGGCAGCCAAAACTTTTACCCAGTTCACAGGAAAATACCCTAGCGCCCACGTGGTTCCATATTTTGATCTAGTGTGTGACGCAACCCCTGTCTATCAACAAAACAGACCAAAACATCTTACGTGAACTTTATATCGAAAGGTAAAGATCCAGATAATGATCCTGTTGGTATTTTGCATGACACAATATTTTATAAAGTACCACCTTTGGTCTGCTTTTACTCGGCCTCCAACAACCACCTCTCACTCTCTCTCATATCCGACTACCGGATCAACATTAATACAAACTAATCATGACTGCTATGAAGTTGCCTTTTTTTTTTGAAGAATGAGATGAAATTTTGGTACACGCAGAAATGTCTTTATGTATTTTTCTGCAAGATGTGGCTTACATATAGTCACCTTTATGTCAAAGTCTTCTCTCATTTTAGGCTCACCTACGCTAACAAAACAATTTCCTCTATAAAGTCCGGGATGTATACAAGGCCTTGCCATTCGGCCTATATTCCATAGTGACTAGACGGCTACATTGCAATTGGGGGGCAACATTTTTTTGCTCTTACATTCATTCTTTCATTTTTCTAATGCGACCGATGTATTGGTACTAAACTGCCTTTAGCAGAGGGTGTCTGGGTGCCTAAGGACGCACCTCCGCACACAGTCGACTCCAAAGAGACGCATATTTAGCCTTGGCTTACAAGTAAGAGCCTCGTTGCAATGCGCAAAATTTCATGGTACTTTGTTTGGACTGAACGATTAACCTTATTGTGAAGGAGGCGCCATAGGTGTCTATTTTTCCAGTAAGGCCACAATCCTGCCTCACTCTTTTTTCTTCTGCTCTCGTCAAAATATTTTCTTTACTTCCTTCTCCTCTTCGTCGTCCTCCACCCACACCTCTCCTTCTCTTCCCGTCGTTGTCGTCGTCGTCGCATCTCATCATCATCGTCATCAGCATCATCGGTGAATCGTTCATCATCATCATCGGTATCGTCATCATCATCATCGTCATTGTCGTTGTCGTCGTCGTCATCGTCATCACATCTATCACGTCATCATTTATATCTTTAAAGGGAATTAAGCCGTCTTCTAGAAGGAGAGAAAATTCCACCTTAATCGTTCATGCCTTACTACATTGTCTGCGTGTGCGATTTTCGGCTGTGTTAACCTTGAGGATATAAATGATTGTAATAACCCAGTTATAAAAAATAAACAACATAAACATTGGAATGTGCTTTGGATAACAGTTTTTTACTTCAACCCAATTATAAGCTGCCTTTGGATACCAGAACATGGATTTTAATGTGCATTTTAATGGTGTGTGTAAAGTTGCTTACAACGTATCAGTTAACCTGTTTTATACCATACACTGGCATTATCTGGAGACATTAGTTAGACAAATGTATTTAGGCATTATGTTTTGTTGACGAAAAGAGATCGGTGATGAATGAAGATGTTATGTCAGCAGGTGTTAGAACGCCGACGAAGGTAGAGTATATCAAGTAGCACGAACAGATCTCTCATTATATTTTGACGGGTTTACTTACAAATATATGTAGATCTTAAAGGTGGTGACCCGATCGACACCTCGTCTGCCACTTTACCCCATCAAATTGAGATTTTGATATCAGAAACAAAATATTTATATTTTGTTCTTTAAGGGCTAGGAAATGTCGATTGTAAAAGGTGGATTAAGGCTGTGAATGTCACATGCGCCAGACTTGTACATGTGATTTCCTTTTTGCGCAGTAATTATCTGAAACTTACACTATCGATTAATATATTTTCGTTTGATGTTATAAACAAAAATGTTCCGAATCGAGTCACACATGAGCTTCCACACATTTGTCTATATGGGCTCATTTGGTATACTTCACTCTCCAAAGGGCTAGTAGCGACTTCAAATTTGTAATCATATTTTTTTTGTGATTGTGCAAAAATGTATTAAATTTAGATACGTTTATATAAGAAATCATTTGTGCACACTTAAAGTGCAACTTGACACAACATAATAGAAAAAAGATAACGCCAATTACCAATGGGCGATTTCATTTGCCCCGAATTCAAGAAAAAATATGGTACCTTTTTGAAAAGATTTGCCAGTATGGTTCTAAAACAGGTAGTTTAATGCAAAACTAGTCAATTGTCATTATATAGAGGTTGAACAGCTCATGAAAATTCCGACGTTTCTGACTTTTTAGCGCAAAATGTATTTTTGCCTATTTTCTATGGAGAAATGCCAATTTTGCCGACCGCGCGACCTTTATGACGTCATTGTAACGCTAGACTAGGTATTTTGGTATCTATTTTGGTATTCATGGAAAGAGAAATAACCAAGAACAAAAAAAAAAAAAAAAAAAACAAAAAAGAGGAAAAAAAAAAAAAAAAAAAAAAAAAAAAGAAAAAAAAAAAAGAAAAAAAAAAAAGCCAACTATGCACTGGTACCATCAAATCATCGGGTGCTTCTAACCATCTACTTGTAAACCCGTGGTTACAAAAAAGGCTTGGTAAGACGACGGTTGAAGCACATATTACAGTGGGTTATGCAAATAGGCCTAGTATGCTGCTTTCACTGCTATATTGGCGCGTGCGCAGAAAGTTATTATCGGTGATTTTGCTAAATCAGAAAATCGCAAAAAAAAAATCATCAAACCAGATTTTTGCCTTTTTTGTAACAGTAATAAATGGGTATCTTAACATACCTTGTAAGTGATAATCTAAAAGTAACCTAATAAGGACAATTCCGACAAAAAAAACACGTAATTAAATTCTATTAATTCTATCAATGTAATGTTTACTTTCATTGGTCAAAATTGACCAAAAAATCTGTATGGTAAATCAAAAAGTACATATAAGTACCTGTGTTGCCCACCCATTCCAAGGGATTCTATATAGTTCATCGCATGTAAAAATCAAACTTATATTACAGGTCTGTCTGATCGCTAATAGCCTCGTCCGCCAGAAGCCCCAGATTTTACCGAAGTGTCAACTTTTGGTATCAGAAGAGCTTACTGAGTTTTTGTCATTTACCCTATGAAATCTACAGCCAAAGATATTTTGGTTGGAAGTTATGAGCGACCATGTGCCCTATTTTGGTCGACCAATATTATTTTACGAAGTACTCCTTGGGGCTTCAGATGCACTTTTTAGTTCTCCCATCAAAACGGAATTGAAATATCGGCGCGAAACATTTATCAGATGGGGTTTTTTGATTTGAAGGCCAATCTATTAAGAAGAAAACTTCATATGCTTACATCGGGCCATCCCCCTTTAAATACTATATATTATCAATTTCAAAATTGAAGGCCTTCATAAGTAGAAAGCCACAATGTTTACTACAATCCTTTGTAGTATAAGGCATCAAATCATTAAAATTCTTAAGATGCAAAAGAATATGTCATTGCACGATGTTTGTGCATCGACCCCGACCTCATGGCGGTCAATTGTCTCATCTTGGCAATAGTCAATTCATAATACATTTGTAGAGTACAGAACAGGATATTTTTTAGTAGTTTAGCTATCCACACACATTGCTGCAAAATTAACTCGTATGGGTGCATAGATTAATGCCCAATTATGACTTTCAAGTTTTGTACAAAATGTCATTAGATAGGTGAAAGACACCGCAGTGTGTATGGAATTTGATATCATTCTCCTGAAATCTTGTATCAACATAAAGAGACATTGCCTATAAATTTCACGGAAATCGTACCTTCCGAGATGTGATACATAACACAGGGGGCACGCTGTGAGGTTGCTACCCTAACATACCCCGGGAGCTAACGACCATTTGTAAAACATCTTCAGTATACAAAAGGTTTGGAGTGATTAAATATGTTTGACAGACGACAGGGACCCCCGCCTCTACACACGTGATTCTTGATTGCATCCAATGTGCCTTCAAGGAGAGGGGGCCAAGCAAGTTTGGTAACAGGGGTCAATTTTTTTAAATTGATTGTAAATCCAGGTTGAAAATTATACCATGTTAATTTGTCTAACCAAAGGATTCAGGAAAGGTAAGTTTTTGTACTATCCACTACGTAAAGTTTAGGAGTTATAGGCTAAAAACAAAATAAAAAAAAAAAACTCAATAAAAGGGTCAATTTCACATTTGTACAGGGGTCAAATTTTTTTAAAGTTGCGCGATTTAGGATAAAAATCAGTGCAAATAATTGTATGGTGTTCATAGATTAAAATAAGGAATAGTTTTGACTGTCTAAAATGCTTAGTTACCCGTGTAGGGGGCACAGAAGGTCAACTTCCATTGCATTCAATTGGGCTTGCCCTTGTTTCCCCCCACTTTTCTTAGCAACATTTGATCATCAAAACTATTCCTTATTTTGAATCTATTAAGCTCCATCCATAATTTGCACCATTTTTTTAT
>JAMKCH010032307.1:0-46335 GCA_023653785.1 Ophioderma brevispina | reverse complement strand
CTTTTTTGAAGGGTGGCATATAACGATCAATTATTGTTTGTGGAGGGGCAACAGCCAAAAATTAGGCAAAATTGGTTAAATACAGATATTGATTTTTTGTCAACTTAAATAATTTGGCGAAAACTATAGAAGAACCTTTTTTTTTCTCAGGTGTACGTAGACAATTATATGGGGTCAAATTATTGGGAAAATATGAATGAAAAATATGATAGCTTCATGGACAAATTTTCAATTATATTCAGCCGGTAAGGCAAAAATAGCAAAAATGTTGAAAAAGTCATCACTTTTTGGCTTAACTATCTACTGCTTCATTTAATAGCACAAATTTGAAATAGCATCGAATGATAATTTTATTCTCTTTAAAACGATACCCAATTTGGTTCTGTTTACTCTTTATATGTGTCAGTAGCGCTAAGAATAGCTATATGGTGAAGGAACATTCAAATTTTAGAGGTCATTGACCTCTGTCGTCACGCTCACCGCTCGCGACACTTAAGACTTTGTTTTCAATGCCCAAAGGGATTCCTAGACAATATCATAACAGACCCCTGTTAAAAAATCAGGATTACATTGCTGGTATCTCCCGGTCTATAAACGATTATAACCAAAAACGACAAGGAAGGCTTTATGGAAGAAGTCCGATTTTAAGATGCAGGAGGAAACCGAAGCCCCGAGAAAACCTGATAGGACGGCATGGGATCGGACCAAATTCACAACGACCTCATGCTCCACAGGGGATTGAACCCGGGCCGCATGGTGAAAGGCGAGTGGATAAGCCACTACACCAGCACTCCCTCCCGTCTGAAAGCTTTTCATTATTTGTAATTTCCTGCAAAGATCAGTTCACATCGGTTAGGTATAGACCGAGCTACAGTCGTGTGGATAGGGGAAAAGCTGCCTCCTTGTATTCAAAGACTTTAGCTTAGTCTATACTATCCGATTATACTCGATTCATCTGATAGGTGGACCCCGTACCATTTTTGCGATGGTGAAAAATTCAATGAGGCGCAGGGACTTCTGTTAACATTTTATTGTGAAATGTTAAGGCCTGCAATACACTATTGTGCGTGGTCCATACTGAAAGATTTGTATTTAGTGGGCAGTTAGTGAGTTATTATGAACCGTAGTGGCCTCCAAGATAATCGGTGTGGCACGTGCCTTTGAATCTTCCATTTTCCCTCTCCGACTTAATTAATAGGTCCAAAACTCTAGGGACGAACATATACAACGCGAACGAATAGAATTATCTTTGCAGTCAAATTAAAGATAATGAATTGGCTTTCCGATGACTCCACATGTGGTTAGGGGACGAATGCCAATACTCAAATGGGCCTGCGTTTTCCGGTCCCGCGCGGTTCAATTAATTCATTGCGTTTGGCTGAATTGCTTAATCGGCTTAAAGGATTCAGAAGATTGAGTGGGTGATTGAATTTAAGCCGCCTGGAACCGGGCCAGAACCGGAAAATGCCCGCAGGTTGAGTATTGATTTGGTCCTAATATGTTATTTTTATAATTCAACATGCGGATACAGTGGGCCAAAAAAAGTTTACACTTTTATATCTGCCAATCTCTCAAAAGGGAGTGACATTCACAATTGTTTTGAAGATATTTATTAACTACAATATCTTGTTATAACCTAGTGAAAACGGTGCGTTTCAAACAAGCTCCAATAACAAAAGGCGGCCATAATAGATGCGAAAATGGTCAAAACCACCCACTTTGCACACACGTAAGTCTATGGGACAACCATTATAGTTTTTATGGTTAACAGTAAGCAATACCTTTGCGTGAACTGTAGGCCTGCTCACTTAACAAACTACTGAACACCCTTCAAGTTTTTGTGAAGTGTTTACCGTTTGAAAATGAATGAAGAATATCTCAACCGTGACACTGAACTTCAAATGCCCATTTATATACTTACGTTGATTCATTGGGGGATCATTTTAATTTGAAGATACATTATGTTTTGCTTACCATTACTGATCGACACTCTGCTTGAACTTTCGAACTTTGCATGGTTTGGGACAAGAATTTTTTCCATAAAGAAGAAATATCGCAGCCGTTTTATTTTTAAAATTTATAATAGAAACTTTAAAGTAAATTTAGGTGTCTTAAGTCTTACCTTTGTGGTTATTATTAAATACCACGTCCCACGACGGGGTGCATTGTTCAATAAGTGTGTGGTCTCAATCTTGGATAAAATTCGTGACACCAACAGATTGCCATAGACTTACGTGTGTGCACCAGTGGTTTTTGACCTTTTTTCTCTAGATGCGGCCATTTTGTCATTTCGGCCTTTGTTTTCACGCCGTTTTTCACAAGGTTCCAACACGATATTGTTGTTAATAAATACCTTCAAACTATTTTATATGTCCTACCCACTTTTGAGAAATTTCAGATGAAAGTTGTAAATTTTTTTTGGACCACTCGTACAATCTGGGTTCAATTTTTTTTTTTACTCCCCCTGTACCTAGGGTTGACATATACGATCGCAATCAATCTTTTCTGGATGTCTGCCATATGGTAAATGCGGGTAGAAAATAGTCTAGTTTTAAGGCGAGTAACTGATCTTGAACTGCGAACTGCGACGTTCGTTTCGAGGAAAAAGAATATTGACGGCTTTGCACGAAAAACAAACCTTGATTTACGGGCGAGCGGACATTTCGAGTAGGGGGCGTTGGGCGAATTGTTTTTGTTTTTGTGTATGTTTTTGTGTGTTTGTTTTTTGGAGGTCAAAATTGGCTAAAATAGCCCCAAAATCTGAGAAAAAATGAAAAACTTTACCTACCAATTTTCTTTTAAAACAAACTATCCAACATTAATCAATTTGAGTCAAAACAGGCTTATTTTACAGTTGTTGGAAAAACATTTACAATCAAGGTCGTTCGACAGCCCGTAAAATAAGAAGTTGACGTTCTTGAAGTTTCAGTTTAGTGTTTACTTATTGAATATATCACATAAAATACAGTATAAGCATATATTTATTGGTATTCCCTTGATCATCTAGTCATAATCTAAAAAACTCAGGTATTGTTGCATTTCTTTTAGGTCTCTATAGTGCAAAACTGGACGCGAAATTTTTCATTCAGCTCTATAAAGAAATTCTTCGTCCATATGACTCTAATCCAAACTTGTACTCCGTTTAAGCGTATTCTATAAAGGGGACCTTGCAGGTAAGTTCTTTGAATTTGAGTCTGGGATCCAAAGAGGTTCTATATAGATAGAGAGGCCAAACGTTACGTAATCTTAGAAATTCATCGTCCTCGCATGTTTTGCCGACCACAAAGAAACAAGAGTACCAACAATAGAAAGCACTGGCTGCCTCCGCTTCTTCCACATACTTGTGGGTGCCGCTTTGCATATCAACTAATCGGTAGTGATAAAATTAATGGTGTTAAGGTGCAGGTGTAATAATAGTGCACCTGGATCTTTGTTGCTCAGATACTCTTTTTTATCATAATGCAATGCGCGCTTAAAAAAAAGATGTATTCATTGGGGGTTTATTTAAATCAGACGACTGATGTGTCATATCATTCGATGTGTGGCCATGAGTAGGACAACATTTAACCACCCCATAGCCCCCACATCCACAACTGATATTTTGCCGATTGTTTGTATCGAATTGACATTATGTGTGTAACAAGCACCCAAACTATAATTATTCCGTGCAATATTCACAATGTCAGCGCCCAGCACGGACGACTGGTTTTGAATGGCTTCAACCCCGTTGGTTTCCAAGTTGTTTTGCCCCCTAAAAATTAGGGTTTGCGCATATGAACTTTTTTTACACAGCTTTTGTAAAAACAGGCTCAGCAATATTCCTATTGCAATTTTGGGCGCCTGAAAATGAATCAAGGAAAGCTTTTTCACTACTCAAGATAAATTTTTAGGTTGGTTCCGTGAGTTTAAGTTTTTGTTACATAAGTCCTATAGGGCTTTCGCTACTTTTTGGAAACACAAAGAACAAACATGATCTTCATCTGTACTTTTGCTAACTCACCAATAGGTTCTTTATAGGTTTAGGCAAATAATTGTCAAGAAAAAAATAGTCAACTTTATCTCAATGGCAGAAATAATTTTGTTTCCAAAATGCTCTTCATTGAGGCACGCAATGCACAGAACCACCAAAATAAAAAAATGAGGAGTCTATTGTTGTAAGGTCCAGCCTGTGCAACCATTTACATAAATTGCTACTACCTTTGTCTGTATGTAGCAGTGTTTTGTGGTCTGGGCGTTGTTTGATCCATTTGTTTGCTCTTTTGATAACCTGTACATTCAATGTATACAATGGTTTGATGCATGGTGTGGGTTGGGTTTTGGTAGACCATTTCTGTATGTTTTTCCCCACTCGCCAAACAAAGTAAAGGTATAAAAATTGGAAAAAACTTGCTAATCCTGTTAATGATACTGGGTGTTTTCATACGCAGCATGTGCATGTGTGGTACTGTTATTAACATACATAGTAGCAGGCAATATTGTGTGCAAAAAGTATGTGATTCCTGTTTCATAAATAACCATTAACGCAGTAAGGTTAAAGTTTTCGCTGTGGCTAATGGACTGACTACACGCGCCCTGTAAGTAAAGACTTTTTTTTTTTTCTTCTTTATTCTAACAATCTTGCACTTAGTTTATGTAGAAACCTATGGTGTTCAAAGGGAGGCCATATACTCTCCGGGCTTCCAAATCCGGAGTACAACTTTTGCACGACCCCACCAACCAGAGACTTTCCACTCTGGAAGGTGGAATACCTCTACAAACCCTGACCGTGCTTTTGCAATACATCACACCATCTCCAGTCACCCGTATATCATTCTCGACCGCTTTACGAAGTCCCACACAGGGGAAAAAAAACCCCCACCCCAATCCACAGGCTGATCGCTCAGGACAGCTTAGCTAAGCCTGTACCACCAAACCAGTGAAAAGTTGAACGTCCGCACGGCAGACTTGGACCAGTTCAAGAACCTGGGGGATTCAGCAGTGCCCAACCTCCCGACACCACCCTCCTCCAACCTGGACATTCTTACACAGCACTGTGTCAGCTCTTTATAAAATAGAGCAAAGAAGACCATCCACGTGGCTGCCGTCGCAGTTATATCCCATCCTGGGATGAGATGTGATACTCTACAATATTTTTGATTCTGAACCCGTGGAAGAAGCTTCATCTAAGGATTCAGATCTGTCAAACTGCTTGGACAGGAAACGCCGTGATCGCTGGGAGGAGACGGTCCAAGGAATCGACTTCACCCACTCCACCAGGAAGGCCTAGAAGACTATAAACCGCCTACGTTATAATTTCCAAACCATCGAAATGTCAGTTCTGCCAACTCAATTGCCCTGAGGCAACTCCTCGCAAATGGTCGTTTCAAGAACATAGATAACGATCACACTCGCTCTGTCAAAAAAAGCGATCACCAACCGTCGTCGATCCCCTGGCGTGGACGGATCAACTTTCACATCCTTCTTCACTAGATAGCTTAGCATCTGCTATCATCCACTAATAGTGGAAAGGCCCAGGTCCCTGATAACATACCATCAAGTTTCCTGAGCATGCGGCCACGATGTCTGATTGGCTCCAGTAGTTCTACACATGTTGCCTCACCAACCAGTCCTCCCCAAGATCTGGAGGATAGCTACTATCAGAGCACTCCCCAAACCAAACAATCTGTCGACAACCCTACGAACTACCGCCCAATATCACTACTATGTGTCTCCTTCAAACTCCCTGAGAGGATGATCGCTGGCCCGGCTGGAGCCCGTCGTCGAACCCCATTTGCCCCCTGCGAACAAGCATGATTTCCTCCGTGGCCTGGGCACTGTCCACCAGATTGTAAAACTCCAAATGATATTGAGGAAAGCTTTGAAAAGCGCCGTAAGGCAAGCTTCATCTTGGGGACCTACTGTCACATACGCCCGTGTGGCACCAGGGCCTGACACTCAAGCTTCTCAGGACCATCCCGGTCGTCACCTTGTACAATTCATATGTAACTCGCTTGCAAACTGTAGCTTTATTCTCAGACGCAGTGATGGGCATAGTAGTCGGTCTGCGCGTCTAAGGAACGTTACCACAAGGATCTGTACTGGCTCTCATGCTGTTCAACTTTATACAGCGATTTTACGTCAAACACATCTAGACAATGGCTACGCCGACGATCATGCCCTCCTTCACTTCGGACAGCAACTGGAGCAGAAGTAGAAAGCACCTTACCACAGACCCCAATGGCCCTCTTGCAGCATACCCTCAAGACCTGGAGACTGAAGCTGTGCGAAGCCAAGACCACCGCTACTAGCTGCCTTCCACCTCAACACCAAAGAGCTCATCGCCAGCTTCAAATTAACATCAAATGACGCCTCTGCCATACAATCCACACCAACCTACTTGGATTGAAGCTTGATCGGCAGCTACTTATCGGCAGCACCTCGAGTCCGTATGCGCCAAGGTATCTTCGAGGAACAACCTCCTCTGCCGACTTGCTGGATCTTCATGGGTGTCAGCCCAAAGCCATACACCCCCCCCCCCACCGGCCCGCCCCCCCCGCACCACTGCCTTGGCTCTGGTCTACAGCACTGGTGGCTGTATGGTGCAACACTCTCACATAAAGAAGCTGGGCACTGGTACTCACGTACCTTGAGAACCAGCACTGGCTGCCTCCGTTTCTACTCCATCTGAATTCCTACCAGTGCTTTCAGTATCACCTGCAGTACTTCGGAGAGAGCCCACACTCACAAACTAGTGAATAGGCCCTGCTGGACAACAATCACCTGCTACATACCATCGTCAAAGAATCACACCAACTCGGCAACAGAGACTGCGATCTCGCCGACCTTTCTGCCGACACGCCGCTAAACTCTCCAGTTCTCCATTCAACATCTTACAGACTTGGAATCTGCCTGGCTTGATACTCCAAGACCCAGATCAACTCTCTATTACACCTAAGACAGAACTCCAACCTTTTATCTCACGCAAAGGCATGGGTCATCTAACCGGATTCGCAAGGAGTCCTGTCCTTCAATACAATATACCCGATAGGGCTGCGGCCATCGCCACCTGCCAATGTGGTTCTCCCTCACAGACTGCGGATCACCATTCTCATGAGTGCCCTACCTTTCGTCCACCGGCGGACATATATGTCTCAACACCAACCAATCAACATGAGTTGGCTCTAACGCTTACACTGTTTTGCTGTCTTCATACGCAAGAAAATATACCTAGCACATGTGCATGTTACAAGGTTGTCATTAGTTTGTATGTGGCAAATATGAGCAAATAACTATTTAACCTCAACCTCCCATTTGACTTTATGTACAAAACTTAAATCCAACCCAAAACGTTATCTTCCGTGAAAAAGCTTGCTGAATTCTTTTCAAGATCCAACTTGCCATAGAATCCACTCGATTTAAAAAAAAATGTTGCAAACTTGCCCACCCCTACTCTCATTGCTGTCATACTTTGTGTTTATCCTATCCCAAACATTTCTTACAAATAATTTTTGGACGGATAAACAAGTGGGTGTGCAACATTCACGTATTCAAAGTGTTCCAATTTCGCGTGTAAATAAGGCACATTCATTTGACTAGGTAATTGCAGCGAACCTTTTAAATAAGACTATGCACTTCACTTCACCCGTATGTTGACCTTTGACCCGCATAGTTTTTGGGCTAAGTTCAACGGGTCTGTTCAGAGTATTTCTAAGCAAATGGACGCTCTAAATGACCTGTTGACCTAGGGGTCGCTTTGAAACCCCAATACAACCATCAATATAAGGCAGACGACAACTCTTGGTTTGTTTTGTTTTTTAATATTAGACAAATGCTTTTTCCTATAGCTTGAAAATTAGATTTTGATCTCATAGTGCCATTTCTATTTTGTTATTTTTAAAAACCTTAAACAGTTGGGCATTGACTTCCTTTCAGATAATCTTTTTATATGAATTATGGTCGCTATGAAGATTACAAGTATATGGAAACAAACCACCCTGGAATTAACTTAAATGGCAGTATCGTCATTGCCAGATACGTTACAAATTCAGAGGAACCAAGGTGAGAAACTAATTGAAATTATACGTTTTTTGTAATTAAGAATGTAATGTGTTCTTATAGATTGGATATTTACATACATATAACGTCTTAATTATGTTGAGTGCATTTTTAAAGAACTAGTTGGAAGTTTCGCCTCTTTAACCAGAATATATCTGATTAAACTTTATCACATCAGCGAATGAAGACCAATGCATTTCTTGACCACAGTATCTGGTAATAAGAGGGTGCCATAGGTGACACAATTTGAGGGTGCTGATTTCGAATCGGTTATGTTTAAATCTGGGAAAGTTGGTTTTAAAGAGGAAGTATATGATAATGATAATTTAGAGAATGCATTATTACTGTCAAAGAACCTTTTAAGAGGACGTATCAGTCCTCTGTGGGTTCTATTATAACTTTCTTTTTATGTTCACAAATTATTTGCTAAAAGAATAGCAAAAAACAATAACTAAGATTAATGAAGCCCTCATTACGTTAAGAAACAAAATGTGTATACTGGGAGCATTCCCATAATTTTGTTGCAAACAAAGGAATGCAACGGTATGCGAGTGAATAAAATGTGGACAAACATTTTTTTTAGTTTATAAATCAGGGATAACTGTGTACATTATACATCATACGGAACATAAAAATATATGTTCCTTTTGTGTTCATGTTTAACTTATTATTTTGATACCCGTATTATTTTACTAGTTATATATTTACGATTGATACATTTGACAATTTGTAAATTCAATATTCATAAATTGTAATAACTAGCATACATCTCTATCTAAACTGAACACTAAAACTAAGCAACTTCTCTCGGGTTCTTTTTGCCTTCCATATAGCATTTTATTATTACGATCAAAGATAGCTGAGGAAAATTCATAAGAATACACTATAAAAACAAAAGGGAAATTTTGATCAGGTCCCTGACAACATCTTATTAAAGTGGTTCGATAAATCACCTTCTTCAATTGGCTGTTTTATTCACTACCTGTTGAGTCAGGATCGGCGTTCCACTACTAACGCATAGTCGGAAAGAACCTTTTAATGTTTTTAAATTGCTTAAAGTACCTAGTAAATGGAAATATACACATCAAACAAAAGTTTATCTGTGTTGTTTCCGGCCAGCCAAAGTTACTCTACAGAGATCTCGCCTCACACACCGAATAATTCGTGATAAAGCAAGAGATCGCATTTTTTGAAGAGCGCCCCAATTTTCAAAATTTTATATTTGCATAGTTCTGTTGGTAATTTGTCTAGGAAACTACACGTACGCACGAGAATTCACTCAAACATGCTATTTATCATAAAATAAGCGATTTTTTTAATTAGAATATGATCCCGGTTCTTATTTAAATGCACTATCAGTGAATTTCTAAATGCAAAAATCAATAAAATTATCAAAATTCAGATTTTGTATGTTCTTCTCGAAATACAAGTATCCTACAATACCCTGAAAATGATAAGCCCAAAAGCAGCGTAACATGGCCACAATTGGATACTTTAGTCATTACTGTCCGTACGGACACTTTTACAACATGTAAATGAATGGAGATTATAGCTTTGAACAGTGCCATTTTCTTTCTTTTCTGTCAATTCTACAGTTGGAAAAAGTCCTTTATGAGAATCTACAGACTTATCCTTCACTTTTTCTATTTCTGCAAATTTCAGATATTTTGGACTCTTTCGGGCAAAAGCACTGATATTGTCTTTAACGGCAAGCTGGTAATTCTAAATTATGTCTGTCGCATATGAAATGTTCTATTATTGCTTTAATTTTCACCAGCTAGCCGTGTCAGCTAGGTGGTCAAATTTTGGCCTAAATGAGCCTGAACATGATATGGCTCTTTTTTTTTTAAAATATTCTTGTTCACTCAGGTAAAGAACGCTGAGAAAGCAGGTGCCGCTGGAGTGATCCTGTATTCGGACCCAGCTGACTACGCTCTAGAGGGCGAGTTTAATGTCTATCCATCGACATGGTGGCTCCCTGTGACAGGAGTAGAAAGAGGCCAAGTTGTGTGTTACTGATGCCAAGGCGACCCGGTTACTCCTGGATATCCACAACCCTACGTCAAAAATGCCAATGGTGCGCCCGCATCCGGAGTGGCCCATCTCTCTGTCTTGGGCTTTGGCCAGACTCCCTCATATAATGTTGCTGTGGGGGGTTCCGCCCCTCCTCCCGCACAGCGAGTCTATTTTGCTTCCCAGCATATGCCGATACCCTTATACTCCTGGGTTGGAAGAGGCAGCGAGGTAAAGTCCTTGCCCAATTGCACACCACATTGCGACAGCGGGTCTCGAACCACAACCCTCTTGCTTATAGCCGAGCGCTGATCCCTGCCCCACATGTGCCATAACACACGGGATCAATTTTATTTTTTAGTCCAGTCATAGATATATAATCATGACTTTGTATATGACCTTGCAATAGATATGAATCAATTGACTTTGTATATGACCTTGCAAAAAATTCTGCACGATGTTCGAGGTTTCTAGTCAATATTGAACCTATTCCATAGCTAGCATTTTGATATATGGAAATGGGGAAGGGTAAATTAAGAAGTACATTGAAATTCGGAATTACAGGTGTATAGACATATTCATCTGTTAAAAGGATTTAAAAAATGCTTCCTCTCTCTCATGACACTTTACTTTAACACAGGATTGAAATGGTTCAGGTCGCCCGGTGGTAAAAAAATCATAATTTTCGATTTCTCCAACAAATGGACTCAAAATCTTCATGTTTATATATCGTAATGGTAAATACAATTTATGTTATTTGTTTTACATTGGAGATATAATTTAGGTGGGAAAGGTGTTAAGCCCTAGGTTATTGGGGACCATCCCTTTGGCTCTGTGAGATTCTTGGAGCTGATTAAAGGAGGCATTTTCATGACTACAATCACCCCCCCCCCTTCGACTTACCTCAGTAGTAGTCCATTGTACCTAATCTACGGTGCAAATTCGGTCGTTCGTAAGAAATTCTTATTTTCTGTCCGTAAATGAACATAAATTATAGCACAGAGGCCTATGGAACCGTGGAAACAATTGTGCTATAAAAAAACAGATCGGAATCAACTCAATTTGGTGAGTATTAAGCTTTTTTCTCAAGATATCCCACTAGTAAACAATGATAAAACCAAGTGCTGGTCATGAAATACAACTCTGTTTTTACTAAATAAATGTATATTTTTCATGTTGTAACATTCCCATACGAAAACATTTTAAACCATCAATCAATATACATGTTTTTAATCCTTCAACCCGGATATGAACATGCCTATACACATTTCCCCTTCTTTGACTTCCCCCTTCCCTATCTCAAAATGCCAGGATGACAAACGTGCATCATCACGATCTGGAATCAGCAGGCCAATGTTGACCAGAAACCATCCAGACATTTTGTACTACTCATTGCCAAGGGCATATGTAGCCTTGTTCCAGGCGCTCTACCACTCCATTCATTGGTTCACAACAGTCTGATAATGCCACAAATCATCATGCGAGTAGTGGCACATATTCCCCCTCCCTAAACCTAAAGAACAATACATTGGAGAGAGAATTCATTCTATCAAACACTACTTCGAGGTTTCCAATTTCACCTGTGCTATGTTCAGAATGATTTAAGCTCGACTCAAAATGCTATTCGAATCACTAAATTACGTCCTAACATACTACATACTTCCTCACACTCCTATATCCTTTGCACACAAAACTTTGTCAAAAACATACCAACGTGAAGCGCTGCCCGTTCGCTGCTCAACTTTATAGTAATCGGACTTTTTAGGTGATCCCTTAAGATAGACATGTTCTCTATCGCTTTTAGCTCCATTTTCCTCGATATCGTCTGTACCTTCGTACTTTGGATTTGTTGAATTTTCTGTGGAATTTCATTCTACTCTTTGGGTAGTTTTATCAAATCGAAGTTTCTGGTAGTATCGTAATGGTCTTTCGTTGTTGTATAATTCGATATCACTGATGTTCGACACACGAAGTAGCATGACAGGAGGGGCAGTTTAGACTTTCAGAGTGTCTTTCATGATATCTCATGATCTATCGTGAATCATTGAACGCATGATCGAAGAGACAACTATCACGATTGCTCTCTTCAGCAATTTCGTTGAATCAGAAGGCTTGAATTAATCATCCTCACTGATCCGGCACGCAAGTTTGATGGTCCGCTCCCTATCAAGCATGGCGAGATGTTCAGCGCGGTATATCGAGTTTACCCGCTATATGTCGAGTTTCAGCGCTGCCTATCCGTTTGAACTCTATGTTCCGAGTTTCATAATCATGTCCAGAATAAATCCATGTCCATAATAAATCAATGCCGAGTTTTAAAAACTGGGACATGATTTTTTTCAATATGTGTCAAACTGGATCATGATTTTTTTCGCAACATGAGCAACTCGACATGATTTTTCGCAACATGAGCAAACTCGACATGATTTTTTTCTCAACATGAGCACCGACATGATTTTTTTTACACAAACACTTTTTTTTTAAAAATCATGTCGAGTTTTTCCGCATTTTGAGAAAATCAATGTCGAATTTTGAAACTGACATGATTTATTTCAACTCACCATATAAGAGCAAAACTCGATGTATAGAGGGTAACTGGACAGATAGCGCTTTAAACTCGACATATACGCTGCAAAACCGACATATGGCGAGGAAAACTCGATACACAGGCGTGAAACTCGACATGCGCGGGAAAACCGCCATGATTGGATACGTGGAGGTAAAAACTGGACATGATTTAATGTCAAATCACCATATAGAGAGCACAACTCGATGTCATAGATGGCAAACTGGACAGATAGCGCTGTAACTCGACATATAACGCACACCACCGACATATGGCGATGAAAACTCGATCCACAGCTCGTGAAACTCGACATTCGCGGGAAAACTCACCATGATTTGAATGTACTTAGTCATTATCAGCACCTTATATTACTGTTCTTTGTGTAGCGGACACTTAAGCATTTTAAAGCGTCTTGAAGATGCAATTTACGACTGTTTCTACACCTAAACAGTCGGATCCCGACTTTAATTAGTACACAAAGCATAAAAAATCTCATTACTTGACAAATACGGCGGTTACTTTTAGCCCTTACAATTAACATGGGGGGGGGGGGTGGGGTCATTATTACACCAATTTTCCAACAATACTTGCAATTAAGCGTTAGTACGCTTCAATCCGTTGAAAAGAAACATGATAATAATACCCTCAGCGCTAGGCTCACAGTTAACGACCTTATAAACCGGTGCTTATGTTCAAATGCGGTGATGCATTGAGCGCGCCCATGCCCGCTGTGTTCGGAAATTTGACCGCATGAATTCAAAGTCCCTCGACGATATCGTCACATTCGTGACATGAACAGCAGCGGGGCATGGGCGCGCTCACTACATCCCGCATCTCATCTGCAAATCCCGGTTTTCTAGAGTGCGTAATGTATCGAGGGATAACCTCTGACCCATAATAGCTATACTGCACTCGATTTAATGTGTTTGCCCAGATGGTCTTTAAATATCCCAAAATTAATTTAGCTCGAAACACTTACATGTAACCGGTTAAATGAGGAAGATACAGTCCTGCCTAAAATACCCGTCCATCCGATTGGCTATATGACGCCAGACGGTTGCTTGTAGGTATTTTATACGACTTAATATTAATAAATACAAATGCTGTTTATGCGACAGCCGAAGTAATGGAGTGAGAAAATTGGGGTTTTCGTCTTAATCATTCACACACAATCAATCATCTTGATCGATTATCGTATTCTCTGTCTTCCTCAGAGCTCGGTTCACCTAAATTATAACCCTTCATGAGAACACATTTATATTTGTATTGACCCATTGTGATCCCCCACACTAACAAATTCCGACGTTGCGTTTTGATACCAATAATTTATATAGCCCTGTGTTGTATTCTGTCCGTTTTTAAGACAAGAAAATACTATTCAATTCCAGAGTAGGTCGAATTTGCAAGTAGATTAGGCACAAATGCGACAACGGTTCAGACATCTCACCTTTTTTTAGGTAAGCGGGGCGAGGATGGTATCACGAATGCCCCGTTAAAATAGTCCCTACCTGAAGCAGGATTTAATTTTTACCAGTTCAGTTTTACATCTGTACAAAATTATTTCTGTCACATCTAAGCCCATAATGTGCTGAATCTAAATTTAGGATGATCCCACGTTGTCAACTTATCTCAGAGGATGTTTTGAACCAATCCCATGATGCAGTAAGATTTATGAGGAGCAGGACCAAGTTTTTATAGAGGTCTTCCCCTAGGGCCGACGGTTGAGGGCAGTCGCGTAAACCAGACCTGAGCCTCCGAGGGGCAAGACTCAGAATTTTCCCCATTTTTTCCGCTAGCTTCGCTCGCCAGGTATCCCATATTTCCCCCCTGCTCTCGTCTCCTTTTAGCTTCTCCGTCCCCAATTTTGGGGTGTCCTGGGGACAGTGTGCCCCCCTGCCCCCCCCCCCCCCCCGCTGGTTCCCCCACTGGGTGAGGGCGAAAGCACGTAGGGAGTTGAAGCCAAGCTCCATGTGATTTTGGCGGCGATGCGGCAGCGACCTGGGCGTCGACATTTTTTTGATCAAATACGCAAATTTTGCGTGTGCCGCGGATAGTTAAGGCGCGCTGTGTTTGCGATCAGGAATGCTCACTATTCCCCTAGGTCGTGTCAAGTCGCTACACTTTTTTTTCAGTGCGACGAGCACCTTTGAGTGCAATCGTTGGTTTGGGGTTTTTATTTCGCCATTTTTGCCGAATAGGCCTGTTTGTTTGGACTTAATGTCACAATGTCTAAAATCCAGAAATCGGTGTGGTCTTGGGTGTAGGAACAAAAATAGAAAAAACATTATGGCCCTAACCTAGGCTTAAGAATCATGATACGGAGGGGGAGTTGCCGTGCAAACAAGCAACAATGACTTGTGGATCCGCTATGAAGAAGAAGGCTAATATAGCCCTATAGTACACAACCAATTTTCCTTATGGGATACCTTTGAAGTAGTCTATTAGTAGGCCACGGAGTACCCACCCGCATGCGGACCACATCGCCGCCGAAAAAGTGGGGTACTACCACCTGGGTACACACACTCAGTAGCTTAACCACTAGTCCCACCATGCGGGAGTACCTTCGTGGGTACTCCCAATGCAAATGAGCTTTGGAGTTCTGTGTGATATTTAGCTATTCTAACCCATTTTTAACATTTTGGTCACATATGTTATATGTTTTATGCTCAACACAAATATGGGACGTTACTGATCTTAAAAAATGGTCAAAAGTCGTAAACCACAAAATTGGATGTTTGGCGCCCTCTAGGTCCAAATTACTGCCTATTAGGCACCGGTAGGGGGAGTACCTGTGCAGTACTCCCGCGGAGTAGCTGCAAGAGGTACTCCACTAACTGGTGCTTCATGGGTACCTGTCAGTCACCTAGTAGGCAACTGCCAAAGTACCTATAGGATGGGGTACTGCTAAGTAAACATCGCTGCTATCCACATGGCTGTGTACTTCGCAAGTACTTTAGTTGTAGATACTGCCTCACTAATGCATCACGTGGGTCCTTAAAGTAGAGCTTAGAGTAGACTTGAGTATGCCTGAGCTCTGGGTTACACCCTGAGTAGGAATCTTGCTTGTTAGAAATAGGAATACGACACAATACTGTATTTGACTCGGAAGTTATGATAAAAAAAATACGGGATGCTGAAATAAAGGGAAGAAGGGTTTATTAAGCAAGAGTGAAAAAAACTGTTAGATGAGTTGTGGATGTAAAATTTTACGGAAACTTAGGCGAGATATATGCGTTCGAAAATAGGGAGAGAGATAGAGAGATTAGATACGGTATGTTGGGGGAGGGGGCCTTGCGTGTATGGTGAGAGATTAACATTTACCTAAAATAGACCAAAAACATTAGGCCTAAGCCTTACGAATACGGAAGTTACGGTGCGACTGATCCTACCCTTAGGCCTATAGATAGACCGGGTAGGTTCGACATAGGAATAAATTTATGGTGTACTGGAGTTTGAGGAGTTGTGAGAAAACTATAATGCGGAATGCAGAACTTAGGCCTAAATTTAGACATACTGGATGTTGTGATACATGTATGGGAAACGATATGGAGTTGAGAAATGAGGAAAAGATCTAAATACTGAAGCGTGGACATCTGGGTATATTAAAATTCTGATCGCCCTAATAATAATAACAACACAAATGGGCGACAACAATTAGTTAGTCCGATTACAGGTTGCAGATTTCATTGTGGATTTTCTTCTCTATCCTTTATAGATTTTCTCCTACTGCTGAATCATATCATTTAAATATGCCCTGATAAAATTGTCGATAGCAGTTCTATAGCTTCAACATGTTAACACAAATCTACTAGACGCACTATCTGAATTTCTAATTCTGACGAAATTACATAATACACATCATGATGAAGCAAGTTCTGAAAAAAACGTTAGAACATCCCTGATACAATGTTTCAGGACATTGAAAAAGGAACAAAAAAATTTGTAAATATCAAAATTAAGCCCTAATGAAATGGAGCAAAATGTATAGGTCCTGCATCTGAAAATTTCCGGATAATGGGACTGTACAAATTTCACACGTAATCACATGTACGGTAGTAGGCTAAAATTAAAACTGCACTCAAACCTATTCTATTTAAGAGATCAATTCTCATCTGATTCAATTGACTATAATGAATGAATGTTTTCAATTGATGAGGAGTTTTTTGGAGTTATATTCACCAAAGTAACTTTAATGTGATATATAAACCCGTTTAAGATCCTTCTATCCTGCTTCTATTTTAAATCTTTTCCATAGGGCAATTTTAAATTTTGGTTAAGTTTTACAATTATCTTGAAGGCCCAATTAATGTCTCCTTTTTGGTAGTTTTCCTTCTCTGAGAGTGCCATGATTTGAGCATGGTTTGTTGTTGTTGTTGTTCCTGTGTTGTGATGTGTCGTTTGTGGGATGTGTTTTGTGATTGTGTGTGTGTTGTGTGTTTTTTTTTCTCATTCGTCGCTGTATGTTATTTCTAAGTCACTGTTGTGGGTGCATTTTGGAGTGTTTTTCCTTAACCACCAGACACCAGTACAGGGAATAAAAAATACAGAAAGAAAAAAAAGGCACTCAAGCAGGTCTATGATGCATGAGGCCGTTGACAATATCAATTGATGGGCGCCAGGTTATAAAAACGACGCACCTGCACACAGTAACGAATGCAAGCTGAACGACCCGAACAGAGTCGGAGAATGTGGCACATTTTGTTTTATTGCCGTCAGAGTAAGGCATTTACGCCTGTGGGTGCGTTGTTGCTAGTAAGTGGACTTCATGGATACACTGTTTTTTTTTTAATTTTCGGAATAGCGGGCCTTCTGATTAGCGGATCTTGTACAATTTTCGGATTAGCGGCCATCTGGACGGGATGGCAAAGTTCATCCAAATTTTTCTGGAGAATTACTTAAATCTAAAGAAACGACGTGCATGTTGGCAATGTCATGCATTAACGTTAAGGGTCCCACTTTAAATAGCACAGTTACTTTGCGGTCGGTATTTTGGTTTGGTATTGAAATTGATCTGGAATTGTCGATACTACGGAAAAACACCTTTTGTTATTGGAGTATGCTATGAGTGGGGGTGAAAGACCTCTATTCGAATAATACATAGTACAAGTCAAGCAATATATCTGTCTATGACCAAAGAGTATAAATGGTGCCAAGCAAAACGAAGAGATCAAAAAAAACACTACATGTATAAACGCAATGCATACCATATTAGGGTAAGCTGTTGGGGCCGGCAGGTGGAAATTGGAATTGATTGGCGTCAGGGACAATGTCATCCAAGATTTGAACAGGGTTGAATAGTGCCCGGTCTGTTGGTATATAATAGGTCTACCTCTTGGCAAATTGGCCGTTCCTTGTCACCCCTACAAACAATGTGTAATCGGGATTATTATTAAAAACGCTGGCGCAAGTTACGGACCTATTCCATGCATTCGACCAGCACAGTGGGCCAGGGCTGGGGTGTCAATAATTCAAAATCGACCCCTTCAAAATGTCAATTTGATGTTTCAATACCCAGAAAACATCCGAAACTAGTAAAATCTTTATATTTTGACTCTATGGAATCCCGGGGTCCACAAAACACTTATCCTGAAGTCACGGAAACACAACAAAATTAAATTGTCAGGGGTACTTTTTTCAAAAAAATGCGCCAAAATATTGACAGAAGTTCAAATTGTGTTCATCCAATCCAGCCTAATAGATGGACTCTGGAAAATCTCTCTTGTCTTTTATATACTTATAATTGTCCTTTTATCCATTACAAAAATGTCCCTGAAAACTTTTCATTATCTTTTTCTTGGAATTAGAAGTGCATATATAGCAAGATTCGAATTTGATCATTTATTCGCACTTCGGTTATAAAATGACTGTACTTTTTTTTTGTGCCTATAATTGCCCACCTTCTAACCCCCACTAAAGTTCGCCCTATATGAAGGTGAATGATAAACAAAATTTGGCTTGCCACCCCCATAGCCGCCTCCCGGGCATCTAGAGGTTCGTTTCTAACGCCCCTTCATTGAAAGAAAAAAAAAAAATCTGGCTTGTGCGCGCGGTGGGCACATATAGGGCCTATGCAGTGCTGCCCCATAGGGCTTATTATAATTAAATTATTATGTTTTATCATATTTTCAAATACAGCTGCCCATAAGGCTGATATAATATATTATTATTTGGTATCATATTTCAATACAGGGTGCTAAATAAAAGTGCTCCAAAAGGTCTGTTTGGGAATCATTTTTTGGGGGGTTTCAAACGCGATAGGCATGTGCCAATCCGGAAATATGCACCATTTTCAACAAAGATAGGAAAATCCAGTCTGTGTCAATTTTTGTACATGTAGGCATTTGGGTGTGGTAATGTAGGAGAAGAGAATGGTAAACAGTTGAACAGAAGTTCAGTATCTCATCATTCTGAGACTATATGGACTTCATTTTTCCCAAGAGGCAGCAATGAAAAGACTTTAAATCTTCCTTCCATGGATCAGATGTGCGATTGGTTAAAATGACCCGATGCCCGATTTTACAGACGTTTAACACATGGTTTAAAATATGAATTTGGTTGCAATTAACATTCTGTTAGGTGCAAGTGATGCCGCACAGTATGTTCAATTGGATTATCAAATCCCAAACGATGGAAAGATTGTATATTAGTATTTATGATTAGATAGCATTATGCTGAGAGATTATTTTGATATGTGATATTTATAGTATCAAATAGTTATCAAGAGAAAGGTTATTTATAACGTTACTGATTTTGTTTGCGAGTCTGTGGTCCCTTACCAATGGAAAGTATTGCCCGATAGAATATCATTTCAGTTATTGTCTTTTTTAAACGCTTCAGTTCAACCATTTTTACACCCGATCTGAAAGCTGTTTCGGTTTTTAAAGCTAATGAAATGACAGTAGTTTTAAATGTTTTTTAAAAAACAAAAAAACAAAAAATAAGTATACATATGTAAATTAAGGTATCAAAATGAGGGGCGCTTTGGTGGTTGGTTTATTTTTGGGACACCGTATATATAAAACGGTTTATCTGACAGCATAAATAGCAGCCAGATTAGGATTCAGGCATCACAAAAAAAACCCCTAGTACCAAATGTATTACCAAACTCTCAACGGTTAAAGAGTTATTAATATTGACGATATCGAGAAGGTTGTTTTTTTGGGGGACACACTTGTATGGATTATTTAAAGGGCGTTTTCATTGACAGCTATAACAAGTCGATTCGGAGTCGCATCACAAAAAAAAAACCATAGTACCAATTTTATGGCCAAACTCTCAACGCTAGCGATGTGTTATTAATTATTGACCGAAAAATCAAGAAATCTGGCCACTGTGGAAGGTCCCAAAACTTTTTCCCGCTGCCCCTCAGCGTCAATCTGTTATAATACGAGGTGTCGTGATTATCACTCTTGTACAATTACTACTGCCCTCACCCTCGCTTTCATTTGTAGTGAAATGGACGGGGACCAGAGCTCCAGATAGCTGGAAAGGTGGTTTAACATAACCTATCGTCTTGGTCCTGGGATTTGTTAACAACAACAGGTTAATCTTACTTTTATTAGCATTACAAATTCATAAACCACCGCGAAATATTGTATTTTGTAAAGCATGGTCATGCAAAGAAAACCATAATGCAGTTTAGAAAAAATAAAGGTAAAGGTTAAGGGGACGGACCGTACACAGGAACGGAGTTGCCCATCTCCGTTCGAACGCGATTGGGCGACTCCACAATATAATGTTGATGTAGGGGGGGCTCGCCACACCAACTCTACAGCGAGTCTGTTAAACTTCCCGACATTGAATTAATATACCGGTACCCATTTGTACCTGGGTGGAGAGGAGTGAATTAATAAAGGCTTACTCAAGGAAACAACACGTTGGCCGAGTGGGACTCGAACCCACGAACTTTGGATTGCGGAACGAGCGCTCAATCCACTGAGACCACACCGTGAGGTTAGAAAAAAAATAAAGTTTTTTGAGGGTAGAATACCGGGTAAATCCATCCGCTGACAAGTCATTTTACCGTTAAAATACGGCATCGTAGAAAGTAAAGTACGATTTAAGAGAGTCTTGCTGAGCATTTAATGACTTCTTTAACACAAAATATGTTTTTTTAATAGAAAACATCGATAAAACATCTCACCTTCTCTCAACATACGGTAAATTTATCTTTACGGGTTTGTGGTTATTTAACGGTAGAATACCGGCAGCTGGGATTCCTGAATTTTCATGCGTATTTTACAGTTAATAACAGGAAGTTTTAACAGTGTGTTAAAAGCGAAAATAAACATACGTAAAATTAAAAATTGAGTCGAGGAATATCAAAATAAACGTTTTCGTTGATTGAACTTCATTGTTAGCAAATTGAAAATGAAATTGATGGCAAATTATGTTGTCGACCTCACTCATTTATAAGAATTTTTTTAAATTTTTTCTTGAATTTTTGGGGGGGGGAGTTATTGAAAATTTGAAGGTTAATTATTAAAGAAATAAAATGTAAGATGTCCATTTATGCAAGAAGAATGTGTCCAACAGAAGGTAAAATCACACATGGTAATGGGCGAGGCGAAGCCGGTGTGGTTGTGGTAGGAGAATAGTTCACCGGGCCACAGTCCGGGAACAATGGTGAACAATAAGGAATCACACAACATTAGTTTTCATGGCTTTATTACGTGTCGTCATGGAGCCGGACGATGATACTGACGGTTATGATTACTTCACAACCAGGACCCATTATTAATATCGTCGGCTGAATCACATACTGTTCTATCTCAGATTTTGGACATTTTTGAGAAAAGGCAGTAGTGTTAATAGACGTTGAACACTCTTTCATAAACAGAGTTTCAGACTTGGAACTTACCTAATACATGAGCTATTAATTAGAAAATTGGATTCTATGTTGCATTTAATTCAAATTTATTTTGCACATACAGCGCTATCTGCATAGATCTCTATGTGATGTACTAAAAATAACGTGCATGCATACTTTAACACGGCGATGAATACATTACATACCGAGGTATCTGTGTTCTATCTAAGAAATCGAAAATCGTATGGATACATATTCTTTCTCCGATCTAATCAAAATCTGCGTCACATACAGCGTTATCTGTCATAGATCACTAATCACTATGTGATGTACTGATACGACAATTGCGACTTTTTTATACGGTGAGACTACGTCACATACTGGTTATCTGTAGGTCTATGCCAGACTCGTTGAGAAAACAAAAAAAAAAAAAAAAAAATCTACATCCACATACTGATCTATAAGTTTACCGTTCATATTAAAAACCATGTTGGCTAGATAACCAGCATTATTTTCATGAATAAAACTCTGAAGTGTTTTCTTGATGATTATTTCATTTGGGCCCATGTAGTAGTAAACCTGGACGCAACTCGCGCGACTGAGTTCGAGCGTATACAGGGACGATTTTCAATTGCGATTTATCGAAACCGTTATTTGTAAGAGAGATCAGTATGTGATGGAACCGACGATTTGTAATTTTTGTACTACCAAGGACAAACTATTCGGCGTAAGCCTTAAACCTGGACATCGCACTCTTTATTATTTTAATTACCCAAATAAATAAAAAATAAACAGAAAAATGGCAAATTCGTACTAAACGTAACGAGTTTCGACTATTAATGGTGGTGACACCCGCCGAAAAGGAGTGAATCACCACATTCATCAAGAGTGCGCTTTTGAATAATGGGCAGTTAAGGCGCCATATTGATTGACGTCAGTACAACTTTAAAAAAGTATCAGAAATCATTTTGGGTCTAACAACATAATCTAAGTAACTTCATTGTCATTCTATCCACAGTATTTGCTGTTATATGGCATATTTTAAAAATTATGGATTTAGATTCAATTTTGAATTGAAAGTAATGGACTTAAATGTTACAAGTGCCATACTTGTTCATTGGATCCTTATAGTATATCTAGTAACTCCATTAGTTTGATAATATAAGGGTTTAATAGATACTTATCAGTTATGGCGACGTCATCTTGGATTTCTCGAAAAGCCCAAGGATGCCCAGGTGGCACCCGGTAGATTCTTATTTTACTCACGATAATCGATCATTTTCAGCAAAAAAGTGTCTATACAAATCTTTACGGTCAGGGCATACCTTGGACCATTTCTACCGGACTAATTAGAGAGAGGGTTAGGAGAGAATAGGATTAGATCACAAGGAAAGAAAGAGTACCCATCAAAAACTCAGGATACCAAAACCAAATGGTTCAGGTTTATCTTAATGGATGTGAAATTTCAAGAATGGCGTGGGCAGGCCACCAGGCTAGACAACAGAATTTCCGGTGGACCAAGCGGCGGTTGGTTGCAGGAAATAGATCTCAGGGCCGCCGGAGAGAAATTGGCGGGCCCGGGGGGAACCTTGAGTTACGGGCCCCTTTACCAACTTCGTTTCCAGAACCCCATGGGGGATTTTGAAGTTACAGGGGCTGCGTGTTGTTATGACGTTAGTAGGCGTCAAGGTCAGTAGAGACCTTCTTTAAAACACAAAAACAAAAGGAGCATTGTGCACAAGTGATCTTCATTTTATTAATTCTACAGTTTTAATGATTTGTAATTGGTCAAGAATTGGTCGTTCAAAAACATGAAATAAATAAATTTACACAAGTTACAACAATTATATAACTGTACTTAATGTTCACACCTAAGAGGCGTTTGCAGTTCACCGATGATATGTCCCTCTCAGCGAAGACTCCAAAATGACAGCGCACAGTTCATGCAAACTCCTCAGGTAATATAGTTACCAAGGCATCTTATCAGTCCTGATGAAGTGTAAATCTGTCAGCAGTTCAGTTTCAAGACGACAAGGGTTAAATTAAGTCCCTCATCGAGAATAAATCCAGAGTAAATAAGTCCAAGATAATCACACGATTATATGTCCACACATTGGAATCCTACTGGTGATGCCCAGCACTTTCGCTTCAAAAGACGACAGTGAATAATTACAGCAACTCTGCTACATGGGAATTATAAATCCTGGCACCGTGATTGGAGCATTAGATTACCTTAGTGTAGATAAAAACTATACTCGATCGCGTGATCTAGGACTGGGGAAGGAAAAGTGTTGGGTCATATTCCCTTAGGTTGAATAGGGAAGAAAAGAAGCATTTTATTCTATCCAAGAAGTCGCTTCGCGGCCTAACAATAGAAAGTGTCTTGAAGGAAAAGGGCCAAGTACAAACTTAATTTTGTGTACTGTATTCGGAAATTGAATTTTGTAGTTTTATTACAATGATTTATAAATCATTCACATATCACTTCACTGTACTGTGACTTCACTTTAAAACGATGTTTAGGAATTAAAACGATTTTCTGTGGTCACTGCGAAAGCGCTGCCTTTCAAGTGTTTCCAGATGTTAAGAATTTTGTTGCATGTGTTTAAAGATGGCATTAGATTAATGAATTGAAAATATATTTAGAATTAAAAACAGATGGGAAAAGAATTAAATTCCTGATGGGCAGCTATACATGGTATGTTCATAATGTTTGGTCCCGTCTACTTGTTCCTAATGAAAACTGACAAAGTTCCCGATTTTTAGGCGACGTAATAACAATTGTGTTGCGTTTTTATGTTTTTAGGCCAAGGTTGTCCATATTCAATATTTCATTCAACGTGCTTCAAACTATTAAGAACTTACGTTGGACCATCTTTGAGTGGGAATTGACTATTGTATTAGTTCGGTACTAGTAGTTTAGGGTATAACGTATTGAAAGTAATGATGAGGCCCCATATAACATGCGAGGGACAGCGCGAAAACCATTGTTACCCATATTCCGGATTGAATGCGCACATGCCTTATACAGGTAGTATTCACATATTATAGTAGAATCAACCCATCGTGTCAACGGAGAAAAGTTTGGACAGCGTAGATTAGTTAGGAGAGGAGACAGAAACATGAAAGCAATGGCCCGATTAACCTGTCTCATGAACGCACGAAGATAATCGGGCCTTTCATGTAAATTTTTTTAGGGAGGAAGGCAAAGTCTTTGTGTTGCTATTTCAAAGCACGGGCCGCTCAAAAGCCATAGTTCGACATTCAACTCGCTGTTCATTGAATTCATTGAAGCAAACACGATTAGTCAGAGTGTATTGAAAGTTACGACAACAATAAATGCCGTTCGTTTATGTTACTTGATGATTTTCAATAAGCACAAAATTGATTTTTCTCTGTATCAGGTACCTTATCAGTTCCATGATGTAGCGCATGAGACTTTTAATTTCCATCCACTGCAAATCCCCTTACAATGCTAATACTTCGGAAAAGTACTAGAGGTGACACGATGGTTGAATCTACTATAAACAACTTACATTACCTTTACCAGTGACCCTCTGTGTTTTGACCATTGCACATTGTATTGACCGTAGGAACCACAGTATTACGGAACGCCGGACTAGGAGTCCTACAAAGTTTAATTGCTGTGCGCCCCTCACAAATTAGCTATCGCCGAAAAAGTACAGGTATGCCCTATATCAGCGCGAACTCGAGGTATTAGCTATAACATACTGCCATAGCTGATGCAACGCGGGGACTTAGCTCAAATATCAAATATTTTACTGACTTCACAAAGAGCCCAGTACTAAAAATACCTTACAACAGCAATCACGATAAACATAACCTTACATAGCTGACCCCAATTAGAATTCATCACCCGAATTTACATCACTTCATATATAGTAACTTTGTGGGTGAATTCCCTGATCGTACAATGTTTTGATCTCCAAAACATAAACAGTTTTTCTAAGTTTATCATCCCTTGGGGAATTCCCACTCCCCTATTGTGCAATCTAAACAGTGCGCTTAGCAAACAAACTAGGGGTATTCCCCTTATTTTCTCTTTTATAGTAAACAAAATACTTATCCCAGGAGACATCTTTTCTCAAATAAATTGAGAAAAAAACTAGTTTAGAATAGTTTAATATCAAAAATTGAGGCCATATACGGTGTATAGCCTGAATATGTAGTTTTGATTGCAACTTATGGGGTGTTTTTTGTTTGATTATCAGATGTAAGTGCTTTATGTAGATGGCCCAGGGTGTGGGTGCGGGAGGGGGTGTCCCCCCTCCCCGCGAAGCGCGAACCTTGGCAAGTTTCCATCACTATTCCAAAACCATTCCTCCTGAAATTTGATATAACAGTAGAAGTTTGTAAGTGTTTTCACCTTTTAAATGATATAGAAGTATGATAAACGGTTCTAAAAAATTAAAATTAGCTGTAGTTTAGTTTGGTTCAATAAGTGAATTATACAACGTTTTCATGAAGAGTTCATGTGTTATAGTGGCCCGAAGCGCGGAACCCTTGCCGCCACTTTCCAAACACCTTTTCTCATGTATACTTGATAGAAACAATTTACATTGTACTTGTCCCTTTATAATCATGACCAACTGCTTTATAAAACCAAACTTAAATTGGTTTTGTGTAATTTCTAAAACCAAGAAAGGCCCTGCTCTAAATTTATCAACCGCGCGTAGCGCAAAATAAAAATTCGTGGGTTAGAGTAATTATCTCACGTAGTAGGATCATTGTCGCAGGATGGTGGAACGGCGCCCTGTATCCGCCAATGCTCTCTCTCTCTCTCGTCTGTCGCTCGCTCTCTCTTCCATCCCTCTTGTATTCTCATCCCTCTTTTTTTTTACGGGCCTTAGGACCCGGCCCCTAGGACCCCGGCCCGGGGTCAATCCCCCCTTTGCACCCCCTCCTTCGGCGGCACTGCTCGATTGGCTCGATTTGGGCATTGGTGGTTTCCAAACGGTAATTAAGGAATTCGTACGTGCATTTTGTCGTTTGGTCCATTGACATTACAAATCACCTCTTATACCTTTGTTCAAAAAATCCTAGTAATATCATGATAATTTTGAAAAAAACGGTTCCATTAAGAAAATTGCACTCTATTCTCATTGCCATTGTAACTTACAGTGCGTGTTTGGTACTAAAATTGAATTGAATCTGACCTCACCGACTATTAGAGCAAAAGTATGGTACGGGTCAATTTTCACACAAACAAACAAACATCAGAGGGTGTTTTGAATCAATCCCATGGTGCATTGCTATGTACCTATACTGTACTAAACATGTCAGTACTTAGGGATAAAAAGTGTTCCAAAAGTTTAAGAACCACAAGACATTTCATGATCATGCATGCTAAAAATTCCCTAAGTACTAACGCTTTGTGGGCTAAAATGAGCGTAAAAGTCAGGGTTTTTAGTGTTAAGAATAGGATTTTTGTGGGATCACATGACCCTATTGAGGTGAAATTGCCCCAAACTGGTGCATTTTGGGATTGACTCAATACACCCTCTGCACAAAAATAACGGATTGACCTTGATACCCCTATATAGCTGTTGCTCAGTACGCGATGGCTTTGTTTTCATATAAAACGACGTCAATTTTCCCAGGTACTGACCAACGTGGCTTTTGTGTTAATAATTCCATTTGTCCGGTGGTATGTCATAAAATTCTTTTCCTTCAGAATTACCAAACAAACTGAAAATAGCTAGGGGTTTGTTCCGGCCAAAAGTATGTTTGTATCCAGTAGATAATCCCAAAATCAAAATTAAAAATGCGTTTTTTAAAGGATTTCTCACAGAAATGCCTCAAATCAAAACTTGTTTATTTACATTTTTTGCTTAATATGGTAACAGCCAAATTTGACTCTCACATTGAAATTGTACAATTTATTAAGCCGGTGTGGCAGGAGATATAGTCCTCCGGGCTCACAGTCCGGGAACAATGGTGAACAATAGAGCAATCGATTTAGTGGACTCTTCACCCAACATAAGTTCACGCTTTATTCCATTGTCGTCTATGGAGCCCGGACTATGATACCTGCCGGACTATGATTACTTTCACACCGGTGTAGAAGTAATTGTAGTACGGCGTACTCACAGTCCGGCTATAACGGTAAGGAATAGGGCACTCAATTCAGTTGACTCTTCATGCAACATTAGTTTCACGATTTATTCCTGGACATCTCATCACTAAAAAGTAGGACACTACAAAACAAATCTTGAGCATTGGGTAAAATTTACCCCAGGACGGAACCATATAGAGTGGGTGATACCGCCTTTAACTAAAGGTCGGAGCCTAGGGCAAATATATATTTTCTAACCTTTATAAGGAGACGAAACATGTACATTAAAACACATTTGAACTAGTTTTAAATTTTTCCCTGTAGTTGAGTAACACATATTTCCCCCTCCCCCACCCATTTCTTCTACCCCCTACCCTGCCCTTACCCCTTTCCCCGGTTACCAACCATACCTCCAATTCCTTTCTACACGCTCTGCCTCCACTCGCTTCCCCCTCAGACCTCCCCATCATTTCCTATTTTCATACTACGCTCCTCTCCACCACTCTTGTCTTCCGCCGCACGCCCCCCGTGCTCGCCAATTTGGTTCTCCTACTCTGTTTCTCACACTCCCTCCTCCCCTTCACGTCCCTCTATGCCCCCCCTTGCCCTTCTTTTTCTTTTTTCCTTCTTCCAACCCTCGTCCGCTCTCCTACCCACCCCCCCTACCCCCTCTCCACTCAACGCTATTTCTACCTTCGTTCCACCCTATCCTCTAATATCTAACCGTCATCAGACTCTGCATAGCCGCTGTGTCCTTTTTCCTTTTACCACCCGTGAAGAAGGGGGCAAGCAGTCCAAAATTGCACACCATTTTCTGACAGTCTGAAAACAGCAGAAAAATCAATTTCGCCAAAAATATTCTACGGGACTTGTTTCATGACATACTAAACGACACTAACAACCACACAAACCCAACACACACACAGGGCACCGAGAAGAATTGCGGGACCGGGGGGACCTTAGAGGAGTTACGGGCCCCCTTGTACCAAACTTCGTTTTCCAGAACGACCATGGGGAGGATTTTGAAGTACAGTGGGTGCGTGTTGATGAGCTGCAAAGGGCACGGGTCAAATTACCCTTGACCCCTCTCGGCGGTTCACTGCACACACACAAATTGGTAGCAAAATCTGCCCTAGAAAGAATTTAAGTATGTCGAATGATTAAACCTCGCACAACTGTGTGGGTGGGTGTGTGTGTGCCGGTGCGTATGGCGTGGGGTGCGTGTGTGTGTCTGGGGTTACCTGGTAGTTACAGAATAGATGGGAAGCCTCAGACATGTGTGCTGTTATACAGCATTTCTTGTGTGTAAAATGTGGGTTTTTTTAATGCATCAGTCAATCATTGAAAATCACTGACGGAATTTTAATTTTGTGAAATGAGCCTTAAAGGTGCAACGAGGGATTCTGCATTCCAATCTTGTCCTATATGTAGAGATTTCATACCGAGAAATCGCCCAATAGATTTTAGTGGCTAGGAAAGAAGGTGAAACAAAAGGTAATTTGGATTTGCATTACTATTTCCAAAACAAAAAATGTATTGATGCAAGTAGTAAATTAGAATTTCACGATTTAGTTTACCTAAGAATGATTCTTAGGTAATAATCTTTTAGATATTTTTAAGGGATAGGTTTATACGTGCTAAAAACCAGGGATTCCAGTTTTTAGCGACAAAACATATCGTCACGAGTCTCCAAACAGGCCAATCGACCATTTTGGCGAATTGAATCTTGCATATTTGATACTATATCACGAGCTCTTTTCATATACCAAATCATTGAGCAAAAAATTAACATTCCAATTTGTAGATATAATGGATTTTCACTTTGGAAATACATACCAAAACGCCAAATGAAAGTCTTCCAAACAGACCCATCTGCACTTCGTCTGTTTGCTGATATCTGGAAAAACCACCGCACGGAGCTTCTTGAGTGACTATCGATCAATGGGATATTGCGAGATCACTCTCCTCGCGGATCAAATAAACTTGGGGGGGCATATAAGTCTGGTCGAAGTTTGATTAGTAAAATGTGTGTTCTGCTATCGTGAGACGATTTTGCCACACTCAAAATATTATAAATCTTTCAGTATGTAGCTGACAGCAATTCTGCGAAGATTACTGTGAAAAGTAAATTGTATATCTTGCAAAAATGATTCAATCAAAACACTTTAAAACAATAATTTGGAGAGTTATTTCAGAGATGTGAATGTGTAGAGAATAAACAAAGGCACTGAGAACACCGTAACTTAGTAGGCCTATCCACAAATGTCAACCAACGTGTTACGGTGCATATACTGTAAAAATTCAGTAATTTGGTAGTTTTAAATCATAGCATTAAACTGTAAAATATAAAGTGAATTTGAATGGCAAACTATTTAAAAGCGTAGAGATGGGATTTTGTGGAGAAATGGCTGCCAGTATTTTCTATAAGATTTACAATATCTCTGTAAATAACTTATTTAAAAAAGAGAATCCATCATAGTGTATACCAATGTCATATAAAGTTAAATACGGGCCTCTCTTATCATTGAGTCGTAATAGGCTCAAAAATTGGAAAAAAAAGTATTGTACTATATTTTGAAATACGCCAAGTATTGTTTTTTCTGATCCTTTTTTTTTATTGTGAGCGCACGTTATTTCGTAAAATACAAAGATGAAGGTTAGTAGTGTATAAACAAAAAGCTTTTAGATGAGGGTTCTTTACTAGACGCGAGAGTGTAAGATGTCATTAACTTCTAAGCGGACGATCCGGCGATGAGACGGAAAAAAGGAGCCTACGTTGTCAGTTTTGAATCAAGCCAGTTGGTTTTATGGTTTATTATTTATTATTGATATTGTAGACATACTAGTTAAAGGATCTGTTATTTTGTACTGATGCAATTACGTTTCATAGAATAATTTCAACAAAATAACCTTATTCATTGAGAAGTGATAACACAAACATGCATGTATTAAGTACGGTAAATGTGCAAAAATGGAAACATTATCAGTTACACCTGTTGGCAAATAATGATTGTTGAAGTGTAATAAAGTAAAAGTTTAATCAACTAAGTTGGTAATTAAAAGTTTATAACAACAAGCTAATTTTAACCCCAGAAAGGGACATAAAAGCACTACATGTAGTAACCTATTTCACTTCATTTTTCTCTAGATAGTTCACAAACCTTTGTGAAACCGTTTCACATTTTGGTATGATAGTGTCCATTTTACATTACAAGATAATAATGTGAAAGGAATATCGGATATACATAAATTCAATGTTCTTAATATTCCCTTTAAGTAGACATAGTTAGTGGATTAGGGATTGGGTTTCATATCAGAGGGTCCCAGGTGATTCCTAGTTAATGGCTACCGTGTAGAAAGTTACTACATTAAGTATTTAAAACCAAATTAACGCTCGTCTTACCCGAACCACCCATGTGATTCCTGTTACTGAACATCCCGTCATGTAAAATTTGGTTACCAAAGGATAGTGTAGCGTGTCTTTCATTTGTACCAAAATAAGTACCAAGATTCCCATCATGACGTCACAATGACGCATATGTGAGGAAAGTGCGAAAAATACTGAATATAGGGGTGGAAAATTAATTATTCGCAATTATAGCTACCCAACACCATATTATAGACTAAAATGCTCATTATATAAACTAGTCTTTCTCAGTCATGCAATGTGATATTCCTGAACTGTTTGGGCTGAAGAATTGAATTGTCCCTATCACAATATGGTCTATGGAAATGGCTGTTTTCCTGACATGCGAACCTGTGGACGCATTGGAAGTAATGGTAGGATGTATCGTACTAATTTTGGTAACCAATAGAAAGAGAGGGCTATAGATCATGTCGTGATATCAGTGTCGTGCGAGGCAGTGTTGGTACTTCTTCCGAAGGGGGTGGTTGCCCCCCCCCACCATCATTACTTGGAGACCCTTATTTTTCCTATACCTCAGGAGTTTGTTTTGGATTAAAACGAGCGGAATATGTCCATTGACAAAGACATCAATAATTTGGCACCAAAAAGGGGGCTTAGCTAAGCCGGGGAAACCTGAAGGGGTACTAACCACCCCCTTAGGTAGACGAGGGAATATCAATATGCAAGTAAAACATAGTACATCACAATCTTTTTCGTTTTCCTCTTTCTTTCCATATTTCAACATACACGATATATATATAATTATAGTCCAGCAACTTAGTTGATAATTAAACTAACTTGAAAGGTCTATGTTGTTACTACAATAAGCGCATCAAGTAGTGATTGGAGTACATGTAGACAAGTTATCATTCACATTTCCGCAGCTCAATTAAAATACATGAGTAATGAACTTACAACGACTACTCATTGAAATTATCGGAATAAATTGATGCAACCCGAGAGCGCCTTATGTGCTTGAGTAGAAATACAGGGAAATATTTTCCTTTCAATTAAATAACGAAAGATGTTTAACTTGAGACACATTCTCATTTTCATTTTCAATAAATACCCCTTTGATAATCAAGGAAATATGGTAATTGAATTGAAATCAAAACGTAGAAGTCTGCCGGCATAAGACGCATCTAACTCAAAAGGGTATAGTTTTTTACTATAGAAAGTTTTCAACAAAAGAAAGTCTAAGGCAAACATCTAGGTGCGTGACTCCAAAGGTGAACATAATAAATGATTGTTTGATGAAAAAATCAAAGAATATCCATGGGAATATCATTTCATTCCAAATTGTTCTGATATACTCGAAGTGCTTATATTTACGAGTTTTAGAAAGTCATTTGACACTAATGGCCAATATACTCTTCCTATGGTTTTCGTTACGTGAAAGTAGTAAGCTACACGAATCTTGTATTATGTTCAGTGACAGTTGGAGTATGAAACTTAATTAACGATACCATGGGATTAAGAGGGGGTTTTTAGGTGATTGTGACTGAAAATAACCGTATTTTATAAAACCGGTTGATATGTGTCGATCATGAGAATTAAAGTGATTTTCGTCCGAAAACGCCTCGTAAAGTTAATACAAATATAAATGACTGATAGCTAAAACTTTCTTCTTGACAAACTAGTGATCTTTGATTCCTTTAAGCTGCACCAAGTATCAAAATATACAACTTAAGCAATTCACCATCAAAGTAATTCAAACTTCTTATATGAAACGTTTATGAAAATTATTATGTCCAATAAATTCACAAAACCCGAGGGTCTTCTAACGCTTAGACATTACGCTTGATGTCTGTGTGGAACTCTACACATGGGAGCCGATGCACAAATTTGGCAATACAGCAAAATACTGTATTATGTCCAATTATATACCAGGGTATAAAACCACTACAAAATGAGCTTTTATTCGATTTTTGTCGAGAATTCAACAGATCGTACCTTATTATGAATTTTGCAATTACGATAAGTAATACGTTAAAGGAAAAAAAGCTTACTAAATCTTAAAGAAATTCTGGCAGCAATTTTCCAACAAAACCAGTAAAAAGAATCGTTTACAGGTTTCCATTCAAACTATTGTATATTATAGTGATATGATTGTTTTAGATTTTACATTGAGTATTAAGATTTAATTAAATCACTTTATAATACAAAATAAAAATTGTAGTACTCATCTATTACTTTTTTAATCTTCTGGCACTATTTTAGCCGGTAGAGAACAAATGACACGCTAGAAAAAGCATAGTCATTCTAGCGCCCTCCGCAGGACAAAAGTATGTTAAACATGTTCAATACCACGTGCTGAGGCCATCGAACGACTCTTTTTAGTAAGCCAAACCAGCTCAATGTGCAATTGTCTCTTTGACATTAGAAACAACAGGACGGTTTAGTTTTGCGAACAGACCAATCACTGTAATGAAATTTGAAAGGAAAAACAAATGGATAATTGAATGGGAAAGCGGTGCTCAAATGAAGAAACGTTTCAAGTCCCAACGTCACATAAAATTCATTTTCTAAAAATGTTTCAAATTTTAGATATAAAGTCATAACTCTCGAAAACTTCATCGCCGATATCTCGAAAGTGGATTTTAAGGACATGTCATAACTCAAGTACTGTAAAAGTGATATTATTTCCAAATATTACAAAATTATTTAAAAAACACGTCTACTTCATGATTTTAAGTACAAGGTAAAGGAGTTTAATGTAAAACCGTCATCCTTTAATTGTAAATACGAATGGTCGTATAAACGAGTCATTACGTTTGAATTAAACAGTCCCAGTTTGGCAAAATATGTTGAGCCATCAATGTATTGCGATTCTTTTCTGTTTTGATGCCCCGTGAAATGTGAAAATTAGTGTTTCATGTCCACCAGAGAGCAACGTACAATTTACAATGTTATCGGATGCATCAAAGGCAAGCTTGAATCCCCGGTACATCTTAAGTTTATGTTTGCTTGGTGTATTTAATCGTATTGTGAAGCTCACATTGCTTCTGGCTTTGCTTGCCGATAAATAATTACAATGAGAGGGGCATACTGAAAATACAAAAGGCTGCAATTAATTTAAACCCATTTGATGAGGTTTATTGTCGTTTCCCGAAAGATCGCTATGCTCATATAGGGGAATCACCGATATGGCGTGGGTAACGGAGGAATGGATCCATCTAGCGGTACTGCTGCTCTCATGGAGATAACTAGAGCTTATGGGGAACTCGTGAATTCAGGTCTGATTAATTGTATTTTCAGTCCTTTCCTTTTTATAATGTGTATAAGTCTCTTCACTTTTTCCGTCAGAGCTCATTGATGTATCATTTGTATATGTGGCCTGGACAGTTAATTCTGATGGCACTTGGCGAAGGCTACGGTCTCTTCTGATGTTATACATCGAGCCACGCGCAGATTTGTTATAGATCATTAATGTTCCCCAAGCTCTGAACAAGATTCCCCGTTAACCAGAGAAGCACCCTCCACAGTGTATTTAAGAAGCTCTGAACACACTTATATCCTGATATTTACAATTTTGTAAAGAAATCGCCGGATAAGGAGTGAAGGAGGCCCTCCTAAATCATAATGAGTTATAATTTCCCAGCAGGTTTGAGTTGGTGTTAACAACACTTTAACATTACGCAATGTGCTTGTTATCCCCAAAATACACTTGTATGCAGAAAAATTCGAAACGTCTGAAAACTTTCAGGGGCATGCTCTCTGGAAAAAGCAAAGCGTAGAATATTCCTCTCCATTCCAATGAACCTTTATTACGTAAATGAAGAAACAGGAAGATTTTGCATAGCTGCCCTTTGTTATGGAGCGTGTAAGTGACTTCTGACATGCCTTTTTCCTTTTAGTAAGTCTACAAAGAGGCTACACGAGGCAGCCCTTAAAACAATACCCAAATAAACCATTAGCTTGTGCTACTGAGATTTGGATAATTCCTGTCTTCACACAAAGCATACTCTGGAATACAACACAATGGCCCCATGACCGCGCTATTTATCTCAGGAGCGCAGCCTATTACTATGAACTAATCAAATCACAATTCCATGGCACAGGTCATAGCTGTCCAGTCAGTTCACCATTGTATTGAACAACTCATCACCATTTACATTTTAGTATGATTTATGATACCCAGGATATGCATCGTCAGCTTTGTTAACATTAATAACCCACCCAAGGCTTCTGAACTGAACCCCCGTTGATAGATTAGCATGCCTTACGCACATAGTGATGTGGTAATTGTATGTATGTAATAGGTTGTTGTTGTTTATGTCATGTCCATTTAGTGCGTTCAGGAGGCCTTCCCCCAGAAACAAAAAATGCAAAATTAGTTCTTTCCCCCCCCCCCCAAGAACCAGAATCCCACTCACATATATGTTGCTAAATAATCTAACGCACATCCTTGCAAATCGGCAATCGTGGTTTCTTGGGGTAAGGGTCCCATATTTGGAGATTTCAATAACCCATTGAAGCCCTGTAAGTATAATTTTTACATAAACCCGTCTTTTAGGGAATTGTGTAAATGGTATGTTTTTGAAAACCCCCTGTTTTGAAAACCGGCAAAAGTTAAACTTTGGACATGTCCCCTTAAAATGCGAAATGTTTCAAGTTCATCTGCTCTCAAGAAATCTAACAGATGGCGTCGCTCCCTTCCTTAGCGCGCGATGTCTTTTGGATTTGTTTGTTACGGTGTCCCACGGAAGCCATTTTGGCATGTTAATTTAGTAGTGCGCACTTTTACATATACACTGTGGCTCACACGAATGCGTACCCTACTGCGTATTCTAAAACAACGAATAACGCATATGCTCGTAGACACTTTGTAAACACTTGTGAAGCACCTGTAAAACATGCGAACGCGATAGCTGGCACCATTAACACTTACTTTTGCGAAATGATTGCATAATCGTCACACACCTGCATCGCGAGTGCGTACTCCCTACAAATAACGTGTCTTGTGCGTACCTACAATACTTGCGAACACGGGTGCGAACCTTTCAACAACCTTGCGAAGAAATGCGTAACCTATTACACTTACTAACACGCGTGTCATAGCCCTTAAACACTCAGATTCGCTGGCTGAGTTGACCTGGTTAAACATAGCTCGCATCCGGTTCTATTTCGATTCTTTCCAGGATTCTGGAAGTGCGCCCGCGAGGCTTTGCGATAACGTGGTTTCGAAAATTTTCTCGCAAATTTATTCTTATCTTGCAATATTCTTGCAAAAACTTTAACAAATTTTGTAAACTTTTTTATTTTTGAAAAACTGTCAAATAGTTTGGTCAAATCTTTCAAATAGTTATGGCAAAACCTAATATTTTTTGCAAACTCTGAAATATTTTTTGCAAAGCTTTGAATATTTTTCTGTTGCAACACTCTGAAATATTTTTGCATAATAATATGGTTCAAATATTTTTTGCCAAAACTATAAATATGTTTTGTAACATATAATTACAGTGCAAAACTAAAATTTTCCATGCAAAATTGGCTTCCTTTGGACACCGTAGTTTGTATTATGCTGGATTTCCTGTATTAATTAGTTTTGTATTAAATTAAGTATTTGCTGTAACTACGCGTTGTGTTCTCATAGAACGCCATATAAATGCATTTTAATTATTATTATTATTATTTAGATTTCTTTTACTCTTTTCCTTTCTGAAATGTTTATTTGTTGGCGAAACGAATATTGACTAATGAGCAAAACACCAGTTCGCCCCCATGTAAATAGCACAACAACCCGGCCCTTCATGGATAGTTGTTATGTTGTAAACATATTAACAGTCATTTGTTGATCTCAAATTGTTCACCTTAATTTTAGGACAATTTTGTATAACGATTCCTTTGACTATAAATATAGTAAATGGTAATGCAATGATATAGCAATAGATCAATCTTTTTTCAGAGGGCCGCTGCCGTCCGAGACGTAGCCCTCATTTTTGGCAAGTGGGACGCTGAAAATATTTGTTTACTGGATCCACCGAATATGTTGAGGTAATTGGTTGTAGCGTGTATAGCGTGCGGCCAAAATATTTAAAATAGAGCTGTTAACCTGCTTTTCCAGAACTGTACCTTGAGATTAAATTTAGAGATTTCATTTTGTAAAAATTAGCCATTAAACAGCAGAAAACGCTTGTTCATTGTCAAAAATAGTTTTGATCAGACAGAACAAATAACAAGTGTTTAATATCCTTCATAAAATGTTAAAAATTATTAAGCAATGCTATTTCCTTCCCAATATCGTAAGATGGCAATTTTATGTCCAAAAGTGCAAGATTAAAAAATTAAACCCTAACCCGGATCGAATAACCACTTTCTGTACTTCTACTTCTTTGTAAGTGTGACCTATCTTAAATAGATTGATGATGTGACATTCGTCCGTGTGGCGACATGGGAGAGTGGCGGTGAGCCCCCATGGTCCATAGGCGGTCTGATCGCGGTCGGCACTCCCCCACCAGCACGCGTCAGATCCATCCACAGAGCCCGAAAAAAGAGGCACTTGAAATTCAGCAATAAGCCCAGAGCCAATCACGCACTAGCCAGTGGGGGGGGGGGGGGGGGGGGGGGGGAACGAGAGGCACTTGAAATTCCGCACCACAGGGCCGCCTGTTTTATAATAATATTGATGAATTTGATAACTGTACCATGTTTTTGTTGTTTTATACACTGGCTTCTGTGTGTGCTGGTTTTTAATTATAGACTGGCTCTTGGTACACTGGCATGGCCGTAGCTAGGGGGATGCGGGGGGTGTCGACGCACCCCCCCAAAAATGACAAAGGTCGGTTTATATGTGAAGGTCCGTGTTGTCAATGAAAAATTTGTCTTAAGGTTGTGGTGCATGGTATAATGAAGACTAAGTCAATCTGTTAACGCATCGCCTGACGATTGTCGTTGTTACTATACTGTTGTTTTCCCTCTTGTTTTCCTCACTTGCACGAAAGTTTTTATTCTGCACCCCAATCCCGCCCCCCCCCCCCCCCCCCGCCCCCCCCCCCCCCTACCCCCCCCCACCGCTCTATCATAATTTGGAGACGACGGTGAAAACTTTTGGGTCAACCGACGGAAGCGCAGCGACCGAAAATTTTTTTTTGGTAGGCCAAATAGGCCCTCTTCTGGCAAATCCGCACACCCCCCATAAATTCCTGGCTACGGGGCCTGGGTATGTAGCTTGGTTTTATAATACGGAACCTGGCTCGCTCTGTGGTTGGCTGGTTTTATGATACTGCCTCTGTGTTGCTTTTTTATTATGAGACTGCTCGGTGGTGGTCTGGTTTTATAACACGGGCTCTGTTGTGCTGGTTTTATTATACTGGCTCTGTGGTGCTGGTTTTAATAGACTGGCTCTGTGGTGTCTGCTGTGTTATAAGACTGCTTCTGTGGTCGCGGTTTTAATGAGACTGGCGCTAATGGTGCGTGATTTTAAGACTGGCTCTGGGTGCTGGTTTATACGACTGGCTCTAATGGTGCTGATTATAAGACTGGCTCTGGGTGCTGGTTTTATTGAGACTCGTGCTCTAGGTGCTGGTTTATACAACACTGCTTGTTGGCTGGTTTAATGATACTGGCTCGTGGTGTCTTGTTTTATATGAGACTTGGCTCTGTGTGCTGGTTTAATAACTAACATTTCGGTGACACTTCATCGTAATGTTTAAATAATCCAATATCAAAAATCGGAACGTTTCTACCTTGAAAAGAACTTATCTCTTTGTATAGACTACATCTAAAACCCATCAAAATGAGATAAGAGTAAAAATCATGATCTTCCAGTGGTGTCAGATCACTGGGTTCAAACCCTGGTTCAATCAAGTGGACGGATGATGGACCATCATCCAGTATTAACAGTATCTTGTTTAAAAGCATCAATGGACAGATTTCAGTCTATTAACCCGTACACAGAGCCAGTCTATAAAACAAGCACAAACAGAGCCGTCTTATAAAATCAGCACCACAGAGCCAGTCTTAAAAACCAGGCACCACAGAGCCTGTCTTATAAACCCAGCACCACCGAGCCGGTCTTAAAAAACAGAGACACCACAGAGCCAGTTCTCTTAAAACCCGCCCATAGAGCTAGTCTTATAAAACCAGCACCACAGAGCGAGTTTTATAAAACCAGCACCACAGAGCAGTGTTAGGGACGCACCATTAGACCTCAAGGGGGGGGGGGGAGCAGAAGTTTTGAAAAAAAAATTGACTCACTATGGAAGCAAAACAAAAAACTGACGCCAATTGATGAGTAAAAAAAAAAACTTGGCCCACCCAAACCTGATGCAGAAAACAGGAAGTTGTAAAATAAACTTGCCGCCAAAGGCGGCGAAAAAAAAAAAAACAAACTTGACCCGGCCAAATTCCTGCTCCCCCCCCCCCCCCTATGAAGTCCTCAGTCGCGGTCACAACATGTTTATGTTTGCCACGAAAAGCACGGTGTTATCTAATAGTATAACACACCGGCGGCCCTGTGGTCTGAATTTCAAGTGCCTATCGTGGGTATGTGGTGCTGGCTCTGCGGGCTGCATCGAGGGATAAATTACTTGGTCTGATCGTAGCTATGCATTTATGCCAAATTGAAATAGTGCGCATGCCACGATTGATGTTTTAGTTATATTTATCTGAGGGGTTGTTCAAAGCGCGACCATCGGTTTTTGTCTATTTCGCGATTGGAAAACCGGTGTGGCAGGGAGATAAAAGTCCTCCGGGCTCACAGTCCGGGAAACAATGGTGAACAATATTGGGCAATCGATTCAGTGGGACTCTTCACGCACATTAGTTTCACGTTTTATTCCGTTGTCTATGGAGCCCGGACTATGATACCTGCCGGACAATGCTTACTTCTACACCGGTTACCATTGGTCTAAACGAAACGCGCTTCCACCGCAAAGAACCACTAGCCAACTGGTATTGAAGCACCCCCTAGAAGTCGGTTTTTGGGTCATGCCAGAACAACAGGGTTGTTTTCAGATCAGCATTTTAAGTTTTCTAGAGAAATAAAATGACATTTCGATATATTTTCAAAATATTTTTTCAGTAAGGGTTTTTTTTCTAATCTTAACTCGTCGATATGATAATATATGTAATTAATAGAAACACCATTTTTTTCCTCGTGCCGTGGTTATAATGGAGAGCACTCACTAACTCTTGTCTCATGTTTTTATTTTAAAGGAATTCCAGAAGTTTTGAAGAAGGCGCAAGTGGCGTATTTCAATGTAGATTTAGCAAGTGATTGGTAACTATTCATTTTACGCTAGAGGGAGTCCTCTGATGTACAATGCAGATCTTTGAGCCGACAAAAAGGGTTTGTAAATTTACAGTTTGTAGCAATTCAGGATATCATCACATACAAACAAATTGATAACTTTAAAGCAATAACTAATACTATCTATAAAGTAGTGTTGAGATTGCTGTGTTAGATTGGTTAAAGGGGCATTTCGTGACCCCCAACCTTGTCCCGACTTACCTAAAAAGTTAGAGATGTTGATATTTTTGTATGAATCTGAACCGGTAGCCTTATTATGCATTTCCTAATGTATTCCATTTGAGGTGGCAAATCGGTCTTCTCTGCAAGAATCAGTATATTTTTGTCCTTAAACAAAATTACCTTTGCTATGAGACTGTGGCCATCGCTTATTTTGCATTCTTCACTGTAGCAGAATGCTTCGCACATATTTTGGGGGGGGGGGGGGGGTTCTGAAAAGTCATTGGTTTTTCATTTCATTATGTTTGCAGGATGCGTGCGCAGCCAAACTCGATCTCCACTAGTATCATTAAGAAACCACTTAGTAATTGAGGGAACTGCGTAAGCAATTATTAATCTTTCCTTCGAAATGGCGAGCAATGCAAAAATCCTCCCACAGGAATCGATCCCGGTAAAGTTTTTATAGTCCGCCAGACTCACGAGTCCACCTACAACGGTAAAGAATAGGGCACTCCATTCAGTTTTGATCCTTTGCGCAACATTAAGTTTCATGCTTAGGCACTCAATTCAGTATGACTCTACGGGCAAACATTAGTTTCACGCCTTTTGCGTAAGAGGCAGCAGCTAAACGTGTTGTAGCGTGGAGCCAATCACTGTTGTTGGTTGGGTTTAAGAAATCTATGTCCACCTGTGGACGAAAGGTAGGGCACCATTGAGATGTGATCCGCAGTATGTGATGGAGAACCACATTGGCAGGCGGCGATGGCCGCAGCCCCATCTGTGCATATTGCTGTTGAAGCGACCGACTCCGTGCGAATCCTTTTTAAGGGTGACCCATCCGTTGCGTGGGAGATTGCTGACGGGTTGTAGTTTGTCTTAGGTGTAATAGAGAATTGGTCTGGTCTTGGAGTATCGAGCCAGGGCAGTATTTCCATGTTCTGTAAGATTGTTGAATGGGGAACGGAGAGTTTAGCGGGTGTCGGTAAAAAGGTCGCGAGAAGCGCCGTTCCTGTCTCCCGAGTTGATGGGATTCTTTGACGGTGTTATGCAGAGGTGCTTGTTGTCCAGCCGGGCCTATCACTGTTTATGAATGTGGTGTTCTCTCCGAAGTGCTGAAGGTGCAATGCCTGAAAACACTGGTAGGAAGTCAGATGGAGTAGGACGGAGGCAGCCAGATGATGGTTCTTCAAGGTCTCGTTGAGTACAGTGTCCAGCTTCTTTGTGTGAGAGCTGTTGCACATGCTGGGGCGGCATATTCAGAGGTGCTGTAGACCAGAGCAAGGCATGGTGAGTCTAGGGTCGTTTGCTGGACACCCCATGAAATCCAGAAGTCGGAACAGGAGGATTCCTCGACGATACCTTGGCGCATTACGGAACGAGGTGTGCCGGTATGTTAAGCTGCCGGTCAAGCTTACTCCCAAGTAGGTTGGTGGAGGATTGTATGCAGAGGCGCTCCATTGAGGTTGATTGAAGCTGACGAGGAGTCTCCCCTATTGGTGTTGAGGTGAAAGGCAGTAGCGGTGGTCTTGGCTTCGCACAGCTTCAGTCTCCAGGTCTTGAAATATGCTGAAAGTAGGGCCATTTCTGTAGTAAGTGTGCTTTCTACTTTTGTCGGGTGGAGGAGGGCAAGATCGTCGCGTAGCCATATTGTCTAGATGTTGTTTGAGGTAAACCGCTGATATACAAGTAACAGCATGAAAGCCAGTACAGATCCTTGTGTACTCCGTTCCTCAGACGACGCGGGCGACTACTCTGTCCATCACTGGTCTAGAGAATAAAGCTACGGTTGCAAGCATGTTACATCTGAATTTACCAAGGTGACGATCCGGGATGGTCTGAGAAGCTGAGTGTCAGGCCCTGGTGCCACACGGTGTCGTATGCTGCAGTAAGTCCACCAAGATGACGCCTGCCTTCGGCGCTTTTCAAAAGCTTTCCTCAATATCAGTTGCGGGTTTTACAATCTGGGGACAGTGCTCCGGCCACGGGAAATCCTGCTTATTCGTCAGGCAAATGGGGTTCGACGACGGGATCCAGCCGAGCCAGGATCTTCTCTCAAGGAGTTTGAAGGAGACACACAGTAGTGTTATATGGGTGGTAGTTCCTTAGGGTTGTCGACAGGCTGTTTGGTTTTGGGAGTGCGATGAGTAGCTCTCCTCCAGATCTTGGGTAAGGACTGGTTGGTGAGGCAACATGGGTAGAACTCCTGGAGCCATCTCGCCATCGTGGCCGCTTGCATCAGGAACTCTGCTGGTATGTTATCAGGGCCCTGGGCCTTTCCACTCTTAGTTGGCTGATAGAAGAGGGGTAAGCTCATCTAGTGAGGCAGGGTGTGAAAGTGACCCGTCCACGCTAGGGGCTCCCCCGATGAAGGTTGGTGATCTCTTTTTTGACCAGAAGCGAGTGTGATCCGTATCAATGTTCTTGAAACGACCATGCGAGGAGTTGCTCAGCGATGAGTGGCAGTCCACTGGACATTTCGATGGTGTGGAAATTCTACCGGTGATGCGGTTTTAGTCTTCTAGGCCTTCCTGGTGGAGTGGGTGAAGTCGATTCCTTGGACCGTCTTCTCCCAGCGTTCAAGGCGTTTCCTGTCAAGCAGGTTGTCAGATCTGAAGCCTTAGATGACGCTTCTTTCCCCGGGTTCAGATTCAGGAAATCATTGTAAAGAGTATTACATTCCTCATCCTAGGATGGAATATAACTGCGACGGCAAGCCACGTGGGATGGTTTCTTTGATGTTGATAAAAGAGATGGACACAGTGCTGTGTAAGAATTGTCAGGTTGGAGGAGGTTGGTTTCGGGAGGTGGGGCACTTCTGAATCCACCAGGTCTTGAAACTGAGTCAGTCTACCTGCGGAAGTTCCAACACTTTCACTGGCTTTGTTGTAACAGGCTAGCTAGGCTCCCTGAGCGATCAGTGATGTTCGGTGTTGAGACTTCGGAAGCTCGGTCGAGAAACAGTACGGTGAATGGAGATGGTGTCATGTTTGCAAATGCACGGTTGGGGTTTGTAGACGTATTTCACCTACCAGAGTTGAAAGTGTCTGGTTGCTTGGGGTCGTGCAAAAGTTGTAGCCGGATTTTGCGGCCCAGTCCTCTAGAGTAGCTCCATTAGGGGTGGTTTTCCTGTAACCTTAGGTAATGGCTTATGGCTATTAAAGTCGCCAGCGTAAATGCCAGGTGCACAATAAAGTTGGTAGGGAGTCTGCTGGGAGCGATGGTTAGTGTGGTGTAGACATTGGTGACATTAACACCTGCAATTTGGGTCCTTGCCTAATTCCAAGGTGGAGTCTGCAGGTGAGGGTTGCAATTGGATTTACATGGGCATGAGTTAATAGCAAAGGTGGCAATCCCATGGGTAGCGCTATCCGGTGTGTGCAAGTAGGGGTGTAAGCCGCAGATGTTCAGAATGGAAGTGTCAGTAGCGTGTGTCTCTTGGAGGAGAATCGCATGTGACTTTATGCGTATGAGTGAGGTGTTAGATTTGTTTATCTTTCCCTAGTAGACCTCCAGTTAGTGGAGCACTGAGATCCATATGATACATCTGGTGTGCTGCCCGGATAAGGGCACGTGTGCCAGACTGGAATCAGATAGTGTCCTCTGATTGGGGCATGATAGAAATACAGTGAGAAAAAACAGGACAATAGTGAATTAAAAAGACAGTGAATTAAAAAAAAGACCAACAGATGTTACTTAGCTCAGTGATTATCATTCGCCTGAAAAAGATCAGTACGGGGGGTTCACCGAGGAGGTTGCTAATCTTGAACCTAGTTTACGCGTTATTCCGTGTCGTTCTAGGGGAGCCCGGACTATGGCTCCTAGCGGACTATATTACTTTCCCACCGCTCTCAGGTTGACATATCAGGTGGCCTATTGTTACTTTATCGAGACGCATGGGAATGGAGACAATAGGTCTCAGGCCAATACTTATACGTTACAGAATATTTCCAATTTACTGTTTTGGTTTTGCTTACATCAGCTTCCACTTACACATATTAGAAATCATTTTGAAATTTATTAAGCTGTTTCGTATTATGGTAACTGCATTATAGATGCATTTTTAAAGCCAATCTCCGCGAGGCTTCAAATGTAAAACAAATCGCCGCCCCTATTTTCATCAAAGTCATGTGTACTACATGTTGTAGTAAATACCCCTGTAAGGGACGACAGCGTATTAACGCATGTATGTCAAGAAATAATGATTTACGCATTTGTTTACTAATAAAAGTCTTTTTAGTCTAGAAACAGTTCGGAAATAGCATCTTCAAGACGACTTGAAAATGCTTAAGTGTCTGCTTTTCACAAAGCTCAGTGGACATCATAAGGTGTGATGATGGCTAACGCTAGCTATGCAGAGACAAATATGGACATCTTGATTGGAAAAAAAAAAAAAAAAAAATGACTGATGTGTGTTTAACAAGTTTTTGAAAGGTGGTAAATGTTATTTGCGCAGTTTTCCGCTTAGCTCGTGGGAAAGTAAATGCTCGACGATGTTACATTGAATACTAATTATTACGCGAGTACGCTTACATCCACACTCCACGAGTACTGGGCGACCATCCATTAGAAAACTAACAAATTATAATGAAAAACTTAATTTTGTTTAATACTATTACTCTCGGTCTAAAAAACTGTTGAACCACCGGCAGCATGTGTGCCATGAAAATTGGATTTTTTTCGTCTCTATCATCCGTTACGCTGTGCTTTACGCCGTAAAGCATGGCGCTGTACTTAACACCTAAAGCATGAAGGGGGACAACGTTAATCCATATTATGATGATTGTTGTTACAAAAGACTACCATGAATCAGCGATAATGCGACCGATGGGCGCGAGTAATGTTCACATGCATTTAGCTACAGCGGTTTATCGAGGTGTGACGATACAACATTTTGCGTCATAAGACTCTAAAACACAAGATCAGAATCAACTAAAATTTTATGAATAAAGCATTTACGAGGATATCTAGTAGCTTCTAGTGAATAAAACAGAAGGGCGTTAAGTCCACGAAATGTTTACGTTCAGCTGCATTTCCGTCTAAATGTATTGAAATAACGGGTGTTTTATCATTTAAAATAAATTTTGCCCAGATTTAAACTACAATTTATGATAATTATTAATGATCATATCAGGTACCTGATCGGCTGGCGTATTCAATTCTCTCTACGAAGCTGGTGCAAAGCTTGCACCGCCGGGTGCCAATAGACCCTTGTAAGCATACCCATTGTAATATGAAGAGTTATACAAAGACTACATGTTTATATCGGGGAATTGGGCCACACTATTTTCCCGAGGCGGTGGTTACTAGCCACGGGGCTATCACCCCTCACCCTTTAGGCCGTAGCCAGTACCAAGGGAAAATAGTGTTTGCCCTATTTCCCGATATAAACCATGTACATGTAGTATTGTTTTATACACCTCGCTGTGACTCTGGGGACGAGGTTGTAGTGAAATAGTCCAATCTATTCCCTGGGAAATAGTCCAATCTATTTCCCTAGGGAAATAGCAAGCGTAATAGGAATCAGCCAATAAATAGCCATGATTTTGTTCATGAATATTCATGGGGGTGTAATAATATTTATATCTGTACATGGTATGGCGGCCTGTTAAACGTTGTGCTTAGCGACACTAAGCTTTTCAATGCACGGCGGGTTAATAACGTCCTGCCTTCAAAATAGTGTGTTGGTGATTTCAAATATTGTGCTTCAGTAAATTTTGTTTTGAAAGAAAGCTTGGTCAGGATTATTGATTATAGCAATTGGTTTTTTTTACTTGTTTTGATGAATTGAAAAAAATTCTGAGGTTCGACAAAACTTTACATTTTTGCTGTAATTTATGTGTTTCGTTATTTTTTTATTGAATGTTTATTTGAGTTATTGTTTGAGTTTGTTTATTTGTTGTTAAAGCAAGTAGTGATTTTGCGAGAACCGCGCATGTCCGTTTGTATGTATGTGTGTTCCCATTAGTTAGGTTTCGTTTATCAGATCTCTTTGAAAAATTTCCGAAATAAAAGTCCGATT